>MU275416.1:0-17850 GCA_022160315.1 Panus rudis PR-1116 ss-1 | reverse complement strand
GTCATGACATAGGTGCAAAAAGATTCGAGAGTTAGCATATGACAACACTTCCTGAGTTGCAGCATTTTTTCTGAGGCGCAGGGGCAGCTGGTTCGCTCAGAAAGGTGGACCTACACCCGCTTGGACGAAAGTCACCAGACGCTATACAACACTTTTGCGAACGCCGCTGTCAAGTGCTTCGCCCATATTTGGTGTTGGCTACCATTTATGGTAGTCTGTTGTATAGCGTATGTAACCGAGACTGCATTTTTTGTATACCAGACGCTCACCAGTGTCAATGAGAATTCGATATTTAACTTCTGGTCAAGTGTGAATCTCTCGACCACCTCTGGAGTCTGGGGGTCGTAGATAATGTCCTTGAAGCAGCGCAGTCGCCACCATCGATGGAACGGGACGACTGATCAAGCCGTATATAATATATTGCGGCGGCGCCGCGGCGCCATAAGAGGGATGGGGCGAAAGAGCGCAGGGCATCAAAAGTTCAACGTTCAGAGGTTCGATCAAAGTTCGAACCACGAACGGAACCTAAGCGCTGGTTCGGTTCGTCGGTTCATGTTTCAGTTCCATCAACGTTGCTCGGTCCAGACCGAGCGACCGCTCCGTAGCAGTAGGACAGGACCCCCGAAAATACGCAAAAATGTTGTTCGGGAATTTGGGATTTTTTCTCGGGACGGCCTCAGAGCCAATTTCAGCCAAATCTGGGGAATCCGAACAACATGAAGCCTTAATATGGTAATTTTGGGCGCCTGCGGCGCCCCAAAATGATCAGATGCCGACCAAAATTCCAACACCCGGGCTAAATGATCAAAAATCTCAGGATTTTCGAACATCATTTGCGATTTTTTGAGCGGAAATCTCGGGAATCTAGACCATCCTTCAGCCCAAAATCGCCCAAAAATCTCGGGAAACCGAACAACATTTTGGGGGATTTTCGGGGGTCCTCCCGGAGTTCCTACTTTCTGATCGTACCGACCTGCATCCGATCTCCTTCAGATCCGACCCTGCAACCCGGACGGGACATAGTTGCTCGATCAGGCAACCTGCCAGAACACAGTTGGCGGTGTAGTTTGTCGCAGCATGTAGTCTAGTTCAAAATTGAGGGGTCCTCGCTGGTGACCCCCATGCCACTGAAAGTGATGGCCGAGGATAGCTGCCGTAGCCTCGGTGAAGCTTGTGGGGTAGCTTGAAGGCATACCATATTTATTTCCTTACTATAATCCGATATTAGTGCTAGCATAGCAATTATACGTTGAACATTTGCACTATTTACCTCAATTGCGATGTGTATTTTGGATGTGAGCTTCAAAATGCTTCAAACCGCGTATTGATCGAGTACCGGCATCCTGCGGGGATGTTGTTGTAAAATTGACTGTTTTGGTGATGATGTAAACCGATCCAATGTCGGCACTTGCGGCATCCCCTCGAGAGACCCTCTCATCAACCCGAAACAACGGTAATGGGGGTCACCAGGACCCCTCAATTTTGATGCAGACCTTACACGAACTTGTGTGAGTGTAAGGTCTGCGGAGGAGACTATCGCAGCATGCTGTTCGCTATTTCCGCCTTCTCGCACGTAAGGTTAGGGTTTCGCACAGCTGCTGGATGTACTATCTATCCATCTATCACTGGGCCCGGGAACCCCCCAGCTAGACTTACACTAGTCACACCCATGGCGACTCCCCAAGCAGCTCCCCCCCCTGTGTCTTGGTGTACGTGCCCTCTTGCTCATTGCAGTTCAGTGTCACTTGACTGACCCCTTGCTCCAAAGATGTCGCAAATGACCGGCAGATCATGGTCACTAACGACCATGAGGGAACTGTCAACGACTTCCTTGAGGTCTTCGATGAGATCCCCTGGCCGGCGGCATTCCAAGACCAGTCTGACACTCATAAGCAGGAGGAAGTGTCAGAAAACGAGTACACCCTACCACTCAGTGAAAGGCTGACATTCATTCGTCATACGGCACCCCGAACATTTCTACACGGTTCCACCAATACCGCAGTCCAGAATCGCTTGCAGGAATGGCGCAACGCCCGTGCGAAGCAACGTTTCATGGTGTCTTTGCAGATGCACCAGTCCCAAACCTACGACAGGGATGCATTTGTGGTCGACGTCCTCAAGGATATCCACAATGTTTTCGTTGCGCTTCACACGATCCACAGGTTTCAGAGCGATCCCCACTGGCACCTGGAATCCTGCATACAGGCTCATTCACCCAATTCCCGGAATACTACCACCGATGTCCTTTTGGCGTACACCTCTGGACAGGCCTCGGCGCTACGGGTGACCGCTGCGTTGCTGGAAGGCAAACGTGACGCCTTTCTGTGGAAGAACGCGGGTGGAATTAGCGCATGCCTCGACCGCGCATTCATATGGCCGCAAAAGAACAAGGGTTCTCTGACCGACGGCGAGAAAATCTTTGTGCAGGTGTGTGTGCTGAAGTTCGACCGCCTTCACATGTTTGTTGACGCCTGTCTTAGATTTGGAACCAAATGTGCAGATACCGCACCAATTTTGCGTATATCGCGTCGACGCATCTCGTATACTTCTGTTGGAGAACCGTCGACGCGCCGAATGAGCTAAAGGTGGACGGACCGTATTGGCGCGCACCCGCGCAGCACATACAGATGGCTGAATTCGTAACTTCTGGGACGGTCAAGACGAGTGACATCATGTGCTTCCTGGCGCTTGCTTGCATTGTAAGTCATCCCGTGGGGCGCGTTTCGCCTGCTCTATTGTCTCATCACCTTCGTAGGTGGCTGCCGGAACCCTGGTTCAGGAGGCTGAGCACCAGTACCAGCTTGTTCGCTCCCTCCGCGTGTCGGATGGTATTGACATCCGGTCAGGGCCAATTAAGCGCTGGCTCCGTCGCGCGGGGCAGGTGCTCAAGAGACGTTGGGCCGAATACCGTCTCGCTTACTGTCAACAAATCATCCTTTACTCCCGCGACGGAATCCCGCTTGAACCCGGTAAGCGGATCGCGAAATCGTTGAATGTGGCTAGTTCCTGGCTGGACCCTTTATTCCTTATCATCTTTTCTGCCTACTCATGGTTTGCGCCAACAAGTGTGGAGCTTCGCGCCCGAGACGTCTCTGGGAGGGGTGCCTCGTCTACCGCATGGAGAATGAAATGTGGGGGGGTATCCGTGATTGTCAAGGCTCCTCGCCATATGCGAGACCAGACACTTGTAAAGGAGTGGGACAATCTCAAAGCTCGCCTTCCAGTTCAATCCGATATGGCGTCTCATTTGCCTATTCCCACTTACTACGGTCTCTTCGATCTTGAAGATTGCATTGTGATGGTCACTTCCGACAATGGCATCTCTCTCGATCAGCTGAATGAGCCAATTGACGACGTGCAGTGCGTTTCTTGCCTTCACAGACCCGTACACACCCATCTCACAGCTTCTGTAGAGGGCTCTTCGCCCGTGCCGTCTATGCGTTGAGGGCGGCGGGCATTCAGCCCACGGATCTCAGCCTCCGAAACACCGTGTGGGACGGCAGGCATCTGACGCTGATCGATTTTGTTGACGACACTGTAACCTATTCGAACGATCCATTTTTTGCATTGGGACATGTTGATCATTCCGATAATGACCTCCACGACGAGTAGTACAGTACTATGCATGTCTCAAATGGTCTCGTTCTGCAACGCTCGCATGCCTCGATCACCCCATTCCCTTTCGGTTTGCCATTATTCCTGCGGGCTCACCTTCGGCCATTTGTTATCCTGAAATCCTTCGCTGTTGCCCTGTTCTTTTCATCTCGATTCCACCTAGGTTTCTAATCATACACCCCCATTCCTCGTTTTGTGGGTTGACAGCTGACGAAATCAGCTTGTTTGGTCCTGGACCGAAGCCTGACCACCCGATCTCCGCGCCCTAATGTGAACCTATTCATGAAACAGAACACGGTCGTCTTATCCATGAGACATCTTGCTCACCTGAACCGAAGAGGTCTGGCTCAGGTTGTCTGAACTGTGATGGTATCCTGAGCTGGCTCGGATCCCCCGCAAATCTCATTAGCCAATGCTCACCTACATGCAACTCTCTGTTAGCATCACAAAAAGAGCGCCGCGTATGAAACCCTATAGAACCCCCATAATCGACTAGAATCGCCATAATAGTTGCAGCCATGTTACAAGCGGTCCGTGTCGCTGGCTATGGTATCCCAGCACGGCTGCAATAGGCCAGAACACCTGTAACACCGTGCAATTGTTTTCGTGTAGTATTTGCAGCTTTCTAGGTTCTATATACTTTGTTGGGTTGCAACTTATTCGGCGCCGCTCAGGTCAGTACACGTACCAATCCGTCGGTTTTGAAATGTTGCACGCGTTCGTTGAATTGCAGCACGGAAAATCATATATCATTTGTACAATACTAGCTAATAATATACATGGGATCCAGTTGGCACGAGTGGGTTCACGCGAGAGGTTGGTAAGCAGAGCAGATAGCAAGAGAGAGCGTGGAACAGACAGAGTCGACGGCAGCAACATTCCAGGGACTTGATGAGGACGGCAGCGATGGTAGCAACATAGAAATACAGAGAGCACTGGCAAGAAGGCTGGTAAATGGCGAACCAGATCTGCTGACGCTTCGGCTCAGCGAAACCGAGTGATTCCCCGGTTGCCTGAAGAACGGCGTCGGACCATTTTGACCACCGAGCCCCGTCAATTGTCGACCCCGGCGGTCTTCTTCAACGCGTTGAGCAGCTCTTGGGCAAAGCCGATGATCTCCAGGCTCATAGGGAGAACGGACTTCGATTCGCGCTCGAACGCGGACAGATGGAGTCTCGGATTGTGCTCGAAGTTCAACGGTTGGTAGTTGTGTTCAGGACGGCCTCTGCACTTGACGCATGCAGTCATGTCGCAGTCCTGGAAATGGAGGATGCCTCGATTGGTGCTACCCTTCCGAGCCCCGCAGATACAGTACCGGATAGTCCGCATTGCCAAAGCGAGGAGTCTATCGAGAGAACCTTTGGAAGTTGCTGCCAAGGAGACGGTGTCCGCCGACAATGTGGTCCTCCACGACGTCTCCTTGCTTCAGAGGCTTGTTCACGTCCATCGCACCTTCGTCGTCGTTGTTCGAACGAGTGACCTTCTTCCCCTCGTACGTGCGTTGGTCCTCGGTCTCTCGAGTGAGAAGGAGTTAGTCGACAGGGAGACCTTGCAGGGACAACGCCTCGATGCCAACCATAGGTCCGCCTCGGTTGGTGATATATGGAATCATTGAAGGAGTCAGGCATGGGCAAATACCGACTTTGCTAGACCCCGTGGAACGATTAACATCCTGCGATGAGTCCCACACTTGACTGTATAGATAGTTAGCAGCATTCATTCTGACGAAATGACTGAAGGAGCAGTGCTCACGTTTTATAAGAAGGGTCTACGTTCTTCGAAGCCGCGCGCATGAGAGATATGTCTAATGAGTCCCAAACGCGCTCCACCTGCTGGACACCCCAGTCCTGCCACGCGTAGTCGGGAAGCTTGCATGTAGCGGCTAAGATAAAATCAATTCAAGAACGATTTGTATTTCTCGAGAATCATTCTCTTACCTTCGTCCTAGCCTGTAAGGGGTCGCTTGTGACCCAGTTTCTCCTCCAAACGCGCCCTACGATGTCTGTTCTCGCAACGGAACCAGCCCGTTCTACCCGCCCCACGAACAAGCTTCTCGCGAGCCTGGTGAATCCGAGGGTCATCAGGGGCAACAAGAATGCGTCGAGCGTGGAGATGTCGGCGTCTACACCGTCGACAGCATATCCTTCCACTGCGCAGGGATAGGGGATTTCATCTGATCAACGGCGCATAGATATCCTCGCATGCAAGTGTGAGGGATGTAACAGAGCTACGTACCGACTCGAAGCTGCTGGACAGAATGCTTGTTTTTGTGCCATTCGTTGACAACATCCTTCCAGGGAGCACTGCACAACTTCTCCAGAAGGACAATAGGTGGTCGATGCCGTTGCACCCATGACATCGCACCGCGGAAGGTACGCGCGAACTCTCCGCGCCCGTGGAGTTCCTGCTTCTCATTGTTGAGGCCTGAGGTTAGAGAAATCAACGCAAGACGTCCCCACGATGAGTACATCGACATCGCGAGGAACGAGGGCTTTCGGGGCATATGCCGTCGTGCTACATCGTCGGTCAGAGCATGTTGCGTCAGTATGACTCACTCATATGTATTGCCGAGTTCAGGGACATCTCGGAGCAGGAGGGGAGGCTGGAAATGACGTTCAATGTACGCCCGCTTGAAAGCAAAGATCTCGCAAGAGTATACGTGTTCAAACTCGGGGTAGTGCTGGAGAACACCTCTTCGGACAAGGTCCAACGCGAACAGAGGTGACTCGGTGCCAGAACATATAGTCGCAGTGCGCATCTTACGGCCTTTCATGTGCTGCACCACCTCCTGGGTTTTGGGGAAGCGTCTGCGAAGATAGAGGAAATGTTATGGAGTAGGGTGTGTTCGGGGGGCACCGACAAAACTCTGTCCTTTCTTGTAAGTCTCCTCTGACTCTGAGCTCGAGTCCAGGTCGCGGGTTTCGAGTTAGAATCTGACAATTTCTAAGTCAGGGATGATGGTCGTTTGGAGACCACGGTGAGGGTCTCTCATACCATGATGCAGACGGGAAGGGAGGGTTGCCATTTTTCCTGTGGTCTGGAAAACGAGGGCACCTGCTTCTCCGCGACGTGCGACATGTATATAGGTTCAAGTTAGCAGCTAATACTCATGCGTACCAGTGACCTGCTCACCTGGAGAAGAGAGGTCCCGTCCGGCGCAATGTTCGACGGGCCAGACCAAACGACAGACGTTGCCAGTGCGTCGGTCACTGTCCGCCTGGACGCGAGGTGACCGGGACCGTCGACGCTGTTCACCACCTTCGGGGCGTCGACGACGACAACGACGACGCGAACGCACCGCTCATGATTGACCCGCCATTCCAAGTCCACATTTTATTGATTCAGTCGTACAGCTACAGCTACTTTACTCGACGCTACGGCTACTCTACTCGATCGACGTTGGGAGCAAGAAAAGAAAAGACGCTGCGCTCGTGGTTTTGTGTCCCGTCGTCGCCGGCGCTCTGGGGCTCCCGTTACATAAGCGGAGGAAGCTACGTTTCTACTGAACGCCTGAGCAACTTGCCAAATCCGGATATCCAGGCTACATAGATCATTTACTGTGCAGTCAGCAATGCCAGGGCCTGCATGCATTAATGTTTTCATAGTGGCTGCCGTAACGACGAATAACAGACTGTCTGACATGCCGGATAATCCATCATAATCAATACACTCTCCAATCTACTAACTGAATTGTCAGGTCTTTCATGGAAACAATGCAAGAGTTAACTACTTGAAGAGTTTCGACGCAATGGAGCCCATACTTCAATATGTGGCAACGTCTTCAAAGATGATGCAGGGTGAGAAATTGTCCCGTCGCACTATCCGTTCTGATGCAGGAGGAACGGGAGATTGTTATGAAATGATGGGCGCGACCATCTTTCTTCCAATTCTTCTAATGCTAATGGTAAGTTCTCATCCAAATATCCCAAGGCGGCAGCAACACCCTCCACCGCTTCGAACGCGTCCGCGCCGCAAGCATTGAGACGCTCGAATGCATTGAGGTATGCAGCTTTCAAGCAAGTCGAACATACGCCGGGGATCGGGGCATCCACTAATTCATAGAACAATGAGCGGAGCATGGTTGGGTCATCGTCCATCATCCTAGACAAAACAATGTCGCTCCAGACTGCGCCGAAAGGCACATTACACTGGGCTAGATTGGGTCACGCGGCGGATCGGCCATCGCGTTCTACCAACATAGGCCATTCTTCGAATTCAAAGCAAAAACGGGACCATTCATGAACCTCGCGAACGTTCCGAATGATTGACATGACATCACGGGACCATCGACATACACTCTCGTAGAGAGCATCGTCGAAGACGTCATCAGGTAACTCGATGAGGTCCCAAACTGCCCGCAAGGTCACATCAGGAATCATGCATTCCATACCCAACTGGAAACGAGTAACTGCCGGTAAATCGCTCAATCGCTGAACGAGGCTGCGTTTCAACTCTGAGCAATCGAGGGATGCTGCGGCGCGTAGACAGGACACAATTTTGTCGCTACCGAGCGACGTGAGAATCATAGCGTCTGACTGGAAATGCAGATACGTACTTCGGTTGGTCATGCTCAACGATGCACTCAAATAGGTCGCACAAAGCGGATTTGGAGATTAGCTCGTCCAAGCTAACTACACCATCGTCTGATCGTTGGGAGAGGGCGTGCACAGCTTTACTGCGAAAGGATTGTTGTGGCAAGATAAATATATCACCCTCGACCTACACGAACAATCCGCAACAACAAGGATGTAGGCGAACAGTACTGACCTCGGCGAGCACGATCTCGGTTACAGTGTCAAAAAGACACATTTTGACGACAAGGTGGAGGTCAGGGAACAGGCTAGGGATGAGAGGCATGATGCTACAGGGAGGTTGGTCACGAGTGGCTCGCTGCTCCTTGCGTTTGGATTTGTTTTCCCGAACCCTCAAGAGGTACCTGTCTCTCCTGCAAGTTTTCGGTGACTTTGGCTTACCAACCCACCCTCAGTCTTGACGGGATGTTGGAAGTCGGGTCATCTGTCGATCTGGAACATCCGACTGTAGTATTCGAACACGGCACCCTCACATACTTCGCCGTTAGTACTTTGGGATCCCCTTGTGTCGTCCGCTCACGGTTCCTCTAGGTTGGGGGTAAACGGATGCAGGTCTCAACTCAAATCCTGACCGCAAGTAGTGGTTTCTTCCGGGACTTATTTGACTCGCCTGGGATCTCAGGCCACGACGAAGGCACCGCGGCCAGACCGATAGAGGTTCTTAATGTCTCATCCTTTCACTTCGGCAACATCCTACTCTTCTTGGGTGGATTTCTTGAGTACGTGCTCCTACATTCTGCACAGGGGCAACATCACTGATGTATTTCAGATCAATGACGACTCTGATCTCAGTCCTCAAGATGTCCCGATATCTTCAAGTTCAGAGAGGCACAAGCTTCGCTGTTTTGGCCCTCAAGTATCACCCTGCAATGTTGCACCGAGATTTGATCATACTCGGGTTGGAATATCGTTCTAGAGAGCTCCTCAGGAAGGGACTAGAAGCTCTTTTGGTACGAGAGTGGGGACATCCTGACCAGGAAGACCATCGCGTCCTTCCTTCCCTCGTGGATCTTGTCTGCCATCGCCCGAACTCACCGAGAAGTGGCGAGACATCATCGCGCCCTCTTTCGAAACCGAGTGTCCCCTCCTCTGCTCTACGAGTGCCCGACGTGTGAACGCCATTGCGAGCAAACCAATCGTCGCGAATGGGCTACGATATGGGAGCAGGTTGTGACGGACCTCAACAACGACATACAACACCCGACGACACTGGCAGGCGAAAAGAGATGGCGATGCCTGAGACAGGAGGCACCGAGGGGAGACATGTGCAGGCATTGCTACCTACTGACCGTGGAGTCAAAGTGCGTGAAGACGTTACTGTTTCGTGAACGCGATCTGGGACGCCGTTGCGTGAAGGAGATTGTCCGGAAAGTGTGACGCAGTAGAACGACTATTCATACCACAAACGTTCTGTGCGGTTCAGGAGTCTCCCGAATGCACTTGGTTTGAATTTAGTGAGTGACCTCATCACGGTACAAGCGACATGTCCGTATCTGCGCTTGGCGACGAGCGCGACACGCACTTGGCTCAAACAAACATTCAGTAAGTGTTCACGCGAGCGATAAGTGACCTGCTCACCTGGGAGCGAGCGGGAAAACCGGGTCCTGTTGCCAGCCTGAACCTGAGGACTACTATAGCATTGTCAACGTCGCATACGACATTTAGATAGTTGACGGCGGCGAGCCGTCAAGGTCAACCAAGATGACGGGAGAGACGACATCAACGCATCGTTGGTTATTTCACCGCCAACCAAGTACAGAATTTCTTCATTGCATTGTACAGTGACTACGCTACAGCTATTCCGAAGATCGGGAAGACAAGACGCTACGCTGGCCATTAATCCGTTGCAGAAGAGGAAAGCTTCGGGACAAGTTCCTACTCGACGCCTGAGCTGTTTGCCGGTTTTTTGACCAATGGAACATGCGAAGTAAGGAGGTTTGCGCATACTAGGAGAATATTATTGGTACATTGAAAGCAATCGACGCAGTCGAGTTAGTCCTTGTCCGTCTCTTCGTCGTCGTCCTCGTATGGCAAATATAGATGCAGCTCGCGACACGGGATAACGACCTCATTCGAGTCCTCGAGTCGCACGACGCATAGAGCTTTATTCCATGCCAACATTTGCTCTGTCGAGCGGTGCCTGTTTCGGACGTCCAAATCATGTGTCACGCCGTCTCGGTCGAATGTAGTCATGACACCAACGACTGCATCCAGCCCATTGCAATACAGAACACGCTTCCCCACTTCATCGGACGTGACTTTCCATTGGCGGATCATGCTCACGTCGTACACCTTCCACGTACCTAACCCGACCTTCACAACTACGCTACGAGAGGGACAACCGGGTTCGACCGAGGGATGCATGGCTTCACCGTGGGGGTGCTTAGTTCGGTGTGTCTTGGTCCTCTGAATCCGCACGCGTATGGACCCTAACAGTAGGTGCTCCAACACAGTGGGCAGCAGAAGAAATTCACCACCTACAAAACTTCTCATCGCCTGTATCAAATCCTTATTGTTGGATACACTTACTGCCTTGCCAATCTAGCTTTGTGAGCGTTCCCTTCGCAATAGGAGATGTTCTTTTGAACACCGGTATCGCAATTTTGGGGGGTGGCAAGGTTGCAGCAGTGTTACTCCACACGGAAGACGAACCAAGGGCATCCCAATCCGTGAAAGCTCCATGTAAGTTGTCCGGAGCCGGACCCACATCGGACGCATCAGGCTGCCAGGGCGTATTTGAACTGCTGGGGAAGGATGAGGATGCTTCGGGAAGGGGTGTGGAAGCGCGAGGGGTCAAAGGGGGGAGGTTTCCGGGAACGGGCGCTGAATACTGGTACGGACCCGAGTAATTCAGTGTTCCATCGCTCGACATGTTTAGAGGCACTAGGGAAGAAGTGCCGCTTCTACCGGAGAACCCAACTTTCAGCGCGAGATTGGCCAAGGGAACCATTGTAGCTGCCTGTCCAGTAGGAACGTATGTGATGTCGATTGCGACTAGGGCAGACGGTTCATCTTCATTCTTGCGGTTCTTGTGGTCTAGATGGACGTCTTTTATGGTGCCGAGCAGCCCTTTGTTTGGGTGTTTGCCTACGACTTCTACAGTTCGATCGATGAGCCAGCTTTTGCGCATCCCTTTGTAATGGAATTTGTCGTCGAGGGCGAGCTCTGTGCGGTGAATGTCTATAGCACCTTGGTGGGTTCGGATTTGGTAATAATCGCCGCAGACGTCGGTGACAAAGCCCTCGTGTCCGCTATGCACGCCTTTCTGGATTCGCACTTTGGAACCTATGGCTAGAGGGAGCAGGCCTGTAATGTTGATATCCAGGATGGGGACCGAAGCATGGGGTGTACTGTGCGGGCGGAGATTCTCCGGAACGTCGTACAGAGGCGCATGGAGCTCTGCACTCCGAGGCTTGCAAAAGGCAAGGTCAAAGGATCGGACAGACAGCTGTCTAGAAGTTAGCATAGATGCACTACACGTCACAGAGATACACGGACAAACCTGAGTTTGATTATCTTTGTCACTTATAATGACGACCGTGCCCTCCTCCACTAGAAGAACCATCCCCGAAGAGCCGTTCTGAGGACCTGAGACAACCTTTACCAAGTCCCCCGGAGAAAACACCCGCCGGAGGACATTTGTTGTGATAGTGGACGCAGCTTCCAAACCATCGAAGGAGATGCGAGCCTCGTCGTTTCGGATATCCTCTACGATTCCTGTAAGTCCAGCAAGCGCAGCACCTTGTAAGACCTCGACGCGATCTCCTATGCTAAGCTTGGAAATCTCAATACGCCGAGCAACATCAGCAATGTAAGAGACATCCAGGAAGTCGAAGGTGTTGTCGTCTATGTTGTCGAAGTGCGCGCGATCGCGGTATGATTGGATGAATGGGAGCAGATCGTCGGGATAAGGCTGCTGCACGGGAGAAAGAAGGGATGGCCGTACATATCTTTCTTCTAACCCGCCCATAAAATGACGAATCAGTTCACCCTCCTGCCGGACAAGGAATCCGCCCGGGGTATGGTGAACAGTATAGCCTGAATCCTGTGTCCAGATCCTTCGAGCATCATCAATCGACAAGAGGCCGCGACGGTCGGTGAAATCGGTGCGCCATCGCGGCACGAAAAGTACAAGGGTTGGATCCTCGCTCTTAGCAGGCAAGCCTTCAGGGACAAAAACGAAATTCCCATCACGTTCGGTCGCCCAATGGCAGCGAGACGTCGTGTACCTGAATCTAAGCAGGGACGCACGATCTTCGAACGGAATCAGATGCAGTTCTGGTGAGTCTGGGAGGCCTGCTCGTTGCAAAAGCTGGACAGCAGGGGAGGGTGCGTGACATTCGAAATACACGACATCACTCCACTTTGCTACGGTGAAGATCGCGACAACGTCGGTAGATTGAGTTATACAGATGTCATAGAGCTTGCACACCAGCTCTTCGGCTTTGACGTTCTGTTTCCTATCTCTTAGCTCTTCTTTGATCACGTCAGTCAATTTCACACACCTGGGGACAGCGGTAGCGGTAGATGTTGCGATCGTTGGCTCGCGGAAACCTAACGATTTGGTCTTCCAGGTCGGAGTCGACAAACGGCGCTGGTACGGGATCCTGGGAGGAGGGAGTATCATAGGATGCTTCTGCTGGAATAACTTGCTCGGGCTCGTAGGGTACGGGTGATGCAGATACCCGAGCACCAATCCGGGGACCCAGGCCAGCGTAACTCGTTGCGATGCGACTAATCATTCTTGTCCAGCCCATACGTTGAGCAGGCAAGGGTGGTGTCAGCCTAGGCACTTCGGAGGAACCATCATCGACAACTTCCCCGTCGTCGATGAACTCTGAACAATTAAAATGTGGAGCAGGTCAATGTTATCCTCCCCATATGAACGATGGACAACTAACCGAAAGTATCATCTGCCTCCTCCTCGTTATACTCGTCGTTTCGGCCGTTGTCTTGCTGTGCTTCGAGGTCAAGGTATCGAGACATGGCTACGGCTAAACCACGGTGCGCTTGAGCAAGGCTAAGAAAGGGAGACGATGGGCGCTATGTCGGGCAATGGTTTACCGTTTCGGCGACTTTGTGACCGGGTGTGACCCTTGCGTGCAGTGTACCTCGAGTCTCCGGCGGCTCTCGCAGTGACGTTTCTGCTCGACAATAAGCTCGGGAAAATCGAGAAGTACAATGTGAGAGTGTGCATACAATAGTTCAGTAAGTATGCGCAGCGGCCGCTAGCCAGGTGTTTAGGGTGACTAACCTTCGACAATCGTGACTCAGGTCCCGAACTTCACCTTCGAAAATTCCCGCTACCTTCACAGCTAAGGTAGGTCTCACTCAAAACACCACCACATCACGTGCGCCGCAATTGTCACAAATGCCAGCGCTTGTCAGTTTTTACAGCCGGAGGAGGAGGAGGAGGAGGAGGATATAAAAAAAACGAAAAGAGATCCCAGAGTGCCAGCCGGGACTCGGGAGCAATGCCGAAAGTACTACGATGATTCCTGCGACGCTACAAAAGCATTTGCGGATCTGTTTGCCGTTATACTCCGCAAAACCCTGACTGTCCAGGTTTTCTATGACTCGCCTATCATTATGGATCTAGCTGTGAGGTAGTAGGTCTTATAGCGCACGATTCTGCCAGGTTTCGGTGGGTTCGTTGATGCGCACCTGAGTTTTTCCTTACAACCTTGCCCTGTTTCTTTGCTGTCTGCCTGTCTCTACACTCCGGATTCAGAACGTTGTTGATTGGGTCCCGCTTGAAAACCTGTATCTTGGACTTTCAAATACGCCAGCCGCTTTCTGGGTCTTCCTGATCTGCTTTGCGCCTACTAATACTACTGGTAGTCCATGCTTGCAATCCTTAAGACCCACTGAAGGTAGCTGGCTTTGCCACAAACGTGCGGCCTTACTGTGCTTATTTTGTCAAAGATGGTGGTGCGGGCTGGTGCACGTGCAATATGGGCTAAAATCGGAGCTGGTCAACAAGAATTCAATAGGATGGGCGTGCCAACTCGCCTGGATGGGAGCAGCGGCTGTCATGTACCGGGTGGGGAGGCTGGGCCTTATGGAGGTCTCGTCATTACGCTATTACCTGGGTAAGTCCTCGGAGAACACTGTTTACGAAGCAGAACTCGTTGGCCTCCTGTTAGGAACACACCTTCTCCGCGAGGGCAAAACCTTTAGGGGAGTGGCATCCGTAGCAGCCGACAATCAAGCAGCATTACAGGCGATGGCATCACGCCGTCATAAACCTGGGCAATACCTTCGTGAACACACCCATGACGAGATCAAGAAATACCACGCCAAACATGAAAATGCACTCACTCTACGATGGGTTCCTCGCCATGAAGGAGTAGCAGGAAATGAGGCAGTCGATGAAGAGGCGAAGAAGGCAGCACGGCGCGAGAACCTAACACCAATGTCAAAACTCCCCACTTGCTTGCGCAACTCGTTGCCGCTCAGTGCCCCCAAACTCAAGCAGGTCTTTGCAGCGCAACTCAAGTGCGATGCCAAAATGAAGTGGAAGGAATCCCCGAGACATGCCGAGCTAAGTGATATTGATCCATCCTTACCCTCGAATGAGTTTGCCAAGCTCACCGCCTCGATCCCACGTAAGAACGCAAGCCTACTCTTCCAGCTACGCGCGCTAACTGTTCCATTACGACGCTACCTCTGGAGAATTGGGAAAGTGGAGGACGCCGTATGTGCTCAGTGCGGCAATGGAAACGGTATACCACTTCCTGATGACTTGCGAGGCTTACGAGCGGCAGAGTCACCAGTTGCGGCAGCCGTTGGGCCCGGCGGCGAGGACGATGAAGACACTACTTACCAATGGCGACGCGCTACCGCATCTGTTCAGATTGATACACGACACAAATCGCTTTCATGAAACCTACGGTAACCTAGTCCTCCCGAAGAAAGACGAGGATGGCGACAAAGGCAAGGGCGCAAAGAAAGGACGGCAGAGAGGCGGGAGGGCAGCGCAGTTGAGGCAGGGCGAGGAGGGGTAGAGAGGGAGGAAGGCTTGGAGAGTTTCGGTCAGAAGGATCGAGAACGGGCTGTGAACGAGGCAGGTTGAGGAAACAGGGTCGGGGGATGGGAATGGGAAATGGTCAAACAAAAACATATCCTGCGCCAATGGTCTTGCCACTCTGGGGCTCACCCTGATCTGGTACTGACCTTTTTCTTTCCGCAGCAACGCACTACTTCCTTGTTTCGGGGAACTCGCTGGAAGGGACAAGTTGTATTAACGCAGATGTACCGTCTACCATAGGGCTACACCCTCGCGGACGATGATTAAACGGGATTCAAAAAAAAAAAAAAAACCTCGCCTGGATGGAGGTCCCGACTGTTGCGCTTTGCACCAGCAAGAGTGGCGAAGATGGCAGCTGGAACATCTGGCACTGTCGACGTTGCGCCCGGTGTTCAAGTCAGTGTTTAGTACTCTGCGATACCAGTGACCTGCTCACCTGGAGAAGAGAGGTCCCGTCCGGCGCAATGTCCGACGGGCCAGATCGAACGACAGACGTTGCCAATGCTTGCCAATGCGTCGGTCACTGTCCGCCGAACGCGAGGCGACCGGGAGCGCTGTTCACCACCTTCGGGGCGTCGACACCGCCGTCACGGACGACGACGACGACGACGACGACACGAACGCACAGCTCATGAATTGACCCGCCATTCCAACTCCATAATTCATTGATTCATTCGCACAGCAACTACGCTACAGCAAGTCTACTCGACGTGGGGAGCAAAAAGAGGAAAATACTGCGCCGGTCGCTGGCCGTCGGTTTTGTGTCCCGTCGTCGCCGGCGCTCTGGGGCTCCCGTTACATAAGCGGACGTTTCTGGCAACTGCTGCAACTACTAAGTACTGTGCTGCTACCCAACGTTAACGCCCTCCGAGTACGTGTTGCATATGCAGAGAACGAAGAGGACGCGACCCGCAAATACATCTCTCTCTCTCTCTCTCTCTCTCTCTCTCTCCTTTGCTACGCGGCTGCTGACGAAAACTGCAACGGCGACTTTAGCTGACATAGTGCCACAACCCAACTATATTTTCGCTCACGGCTGACATAGTAGGTTTGTTATTTACCCTGTTTGCCAAGATATCAATAGGCGCGGATTTCTTGCCTGTCGTTCATTACATAGCGAAACGTTGCATAGGTGAGATCACGGTATAGCGTGCGCACGATGTGAGTTGATCTCCTTTGAATGATCCCGTAAGAAGGCTTGGTAGGGGTACATACGGGCAAGCCATGCGGGCGCAATGTAGATCAAGTGGGCAGGCCTATGCAATGAAGATTATACTCCCTGATCAAGACCTTCGAGTGACCGGCCGGAAAAGTGAAGCGTTTCCTCGGGAGGTCCAAATTATGCGTAAAATCAAGCATGTGTGTGTCCCTATCACGTTCTTAGTTGAGTAATGCTTGAGAATGCGAACCACAGAAGCACGTCGAGGGGGACTAGCATTGTCAGTCAGCGTAGAATTGGCTAGGAAATGGACCGTACTGACTGCAAATCAGATATTGCCATGGAGTTGGCGGAACATGGCACGTTGTCCAAGTATTTGCAAGGACACCATATCGGTGAGTCCCTCCCACCCAAGTTGAGGGCGACATGAACCATTCACCTTGGTTTTGCATAGATGAGGGCAAATGTGCAGGATTGTCATGGCAAGTTGTAGATGCCTTGCGCTATCTTCACCGTAGTACGGTCAGAATCATCCACCGGGATGTGAAACCCGAGGTAAGCCTAGTAACATCCATCTCATCAAATTTGGTCCGTATACGGCTTCGTAGAATGTGTTACTTACAAGTATGAACCCTACAATATTCAAGCTGACCGACTTTCGATCGTCGAAAATGATCACGGCAAAGAGGTTCCAGGTAATTCGTATTAGTTCAGGCAAGCAGTGTCTGTATAACTGACGTCTCACGAGACTCGAGAAGTAGGCGCTACGGAGTATATGGCACCCGAGGTCCTCCTCTGCCATGATTTGAATGAGCTCGTTGACGAATGGCCGCTTGGGGTCATGATCTACTACATGTAAGTTCATCAGTTTTGTATCAGTTCAGGTTTTTCAAGATCATCTTTCAGGCTTTTGCGTGAGTTCCCATTCAACCGCAACAGTCTCGTAGGTGGGGCGCACAAGCCAGTGACGCTCTATCTTGACATGACGGGAATTTGGAACAGGGACGCAGGTAAGCACGTATTCATAGACACCACAATGCCGGATCTGTATTACTTACCTTGCACTTGATTGTGTCCTGTCTACGCGCCGCAGCATCCCTCGATTGCTCAGAGTTGAAACGCAGTCTCGTTCAGCGATTGAGCGATTGTAACGGAGAGTTATTTAGGGTTAGGTTTACCGACTTATAGCTCACACTAGCGCTAAGATGATACCTTGGTCTTTTAGTCTTTACCTTCGTGTTCACGCATCTTGTCGCTACGTCTGTGTTATTCCTCGCTATAGTACGGGATCTGACGCATTGCGACTCGCGTGATTGAAGAACGAAGGCCTGAAGGCCCACCAAACCCCACTACCGTTACAGCGATTTACCGGCAGTTACTCGTTTCCAGTTGGGTATGGAATGCATGATTCCTGATGTGACCTTGCGGGCAGTTTGGGACCTCATCGAGTTACC
>MU275415.1:14781-39220 GCA_022160315.1 Panus rudis PR-1116 ss-1 | reverse complement strand
ACTCGGACAAAGAAGAAACGGATCTCAGGTACGTCCATTAAATGAAAGTGCGGTAAAGAGTTGACGTTCACCCACTACGTGTAGACTCTCGTCGTTCTACCACTTCCAGTCGCAATTCGAAGAACACGAAGAGGGGTACTCCTCGGAAGCCCACAGGTCGTCAAACAAAGGGCAAAGGTCCTTCCCCTGGAGAGCGCATGACACAGAGTCAGCCGGCCGGTGAGTCAGTGGTGATTTTCGTTATGTTACCACTGAGCTAATACCTTTTTCTCGCAGAGGACATTCTTGCGAAACAATTCGCCGAGCTCGAGGAGGAAGACGACGAACAACTTATCATGCCGCAATCTCAACCTTCGCTTGGTGAGTATCTCATATTGTGTAGTGATTCTGTGAATGCCTAATTCACTATTTTCCTCAAGGCATGACTGTTCCCTCGGGCTCTGATGAGGTTGAGCACGAGAACCCCACTTCCCAGGTCAGCAAGAAAGGCATCCAACCCAACGGCAGCAATAGGTGCACCCCACGTTCCTCGCTCGTCAAAGAAAGTGGCCAACATCCTATCGAAGAGGACGACGAGAACTATCGCGACGATGAAGAGTACCATGGCTCCGACGATGAGGAAGAAGAGAACGACAAGGAAGATGAACGGTCCGGTGAGGAAGATGGCGATGACGAGGGGAATACTGACCTAGAGAGGATGAATGACGAGGAGCTCAGTAGAACGCTTCGCGGGGAGGTATGTCCATATTTTTGCTATTTCATCATACCATTGCCAATGAGCCCTTGCCAGCGTCCCAAGCTAATTCACCGGCCTGCTGTGGACGAAAGTGACCAAGAAATGGCTTCGCCCCCCCCCTCGCGGTTGCCTCCGATGCGTCTCCTCAACCTCAAAGATGTCGAGGCTCAAGTCCGTAAGTCCAAACAAGTTAGCCGGCCTTCCAAGGAACGACAGGGTGCCGCACCAGCTCAGGCATCCCAGTCCCATGCGCCGAGTCGCAACGACACCAACCAGAACAACACTGAGGTATGTACTGAGAGCTTCAAGCGTCTAATTATGTTATGCTAAGATATTGCTTTGCAGCCTGCTGCATCGCAACGTCCACAAGGCCGTCGTGATAAGGCAATGATATCGGAGGTATGTCCTCCACTTCACCGTTTGTATCGTAGACTAACATGATGCACAGCGTCCGCAGGTCAAACCCTCTCGCCGTCGTCAATATGCCTCGTCGGCGAGTCCAACACCTGCACCGGTCCAACGCTTCTGGTCGCCTGAGACCAACCTCGTTCTGAGCAGCATTGGGCGGATCGTTATCAAGGGTCAGAACCCCACGATGACGATTGTTTGCGAACACGTCAAGTTCACCTTTACTGCAGCACTCTATGCCTACAAGGCATATCCTCCCGCGGCTGAGAGATTTCGAACTCACCATCATCTCCTCATTGTCGCCATCGAAGACATCATTGACAAGAACCCTGACGAGCCAATATTCCGTGAAGTACTCGAACGCGCACATGCTGACTCTAATTATAGCAAATTCTTGATTGATATGGTGTGTCCTCATTTGATCTTTTGACTTTGCGCTCACTGTCTCGTACTACTAGGGCGTCCAGCATATGAGTTCTCTCAGAACGGAACTCAAGAAGACGGTTGCAATGTTTGTGCGGGATGAGTACAGGGTGTCTCCGACGAACCCTGAACGTATTCGTCAGTGGATGTACAAGGTAGCATACCTGTATCCAGGTGATGTCGAAGTATGTGTTCACTTACTCTGATGAGATTCGTGCTGATGTTAACTTTTGCTAGGACACTTTGGACACGAAGCATGTCCTCGATCGTGCCATCTTTCATACCATCCTCAAGAAGTGTTTCTTTAATGGACCTCATTCCGTTGCTGTTCGCCACCCTCAGATATGGCAAGGTGAGTATCATAAGAAGACTGTTCCAGGAGCACTTATGGTGCTCATTGGTACTACGGTGTGTGTCCCAGTCAATTTATCTGGTCTTGGCTATGACTTACACTTTATCTAGATTGGTGTTTGTTTGTCGGAGTTGCTGCTGCCCGGTGCGGAGACCAAGCCTGATGCCCACCTCAAGGCTGGCTTCTTCGAGGCTGAGTATCTCCGTGTATGGAAAGAGCTTAACCGCTTGTTTGAGAGATCTCCCAACAAGTTCTACCACAAGATGCATAAGCTCTATACTCAAGCCAGGTAGGTGCTCATTGCTACAATTTATGTGAACTTACTAATATTTGTGTATAGTCAAGGTGTTGTTATTCCTTCTGTAGAGGAGGATTCTTTGATGGATATTAGTGGCATGTCTGAGTCTGAGTCTGAGGATTGAATATATATGTAGTTACCTGTTTAATGAATGAGTTGAATCTTTATATTGCTGAACTATTATTGTGACATGAGTTATATGTTTGATAAATTCATAGATTGAGTGTATAAGCTGCATTGGCAATACATATAATACTGTACACTCTGAGTGCTATTGTTCATACATCTAATAAATTTCTACCTTGTCTATATAGATTATACAACTTATTATAGAATATATGAGGTATGTATTTCCAATACAAAATTGATATAGAATGATACAAAATATATATGAACTATAAGGGGAGGTGTATGAGTCCCTATTTGCTGTATGATTGAGTATGCACTCTATTGCCACAGTATACTCATAGCAAAAATATATTATGATATATAAAAATAAAAGTCAATTTTTCCAGATGAAGTACGAGGGACTGTTCCTAAATCCCCTTGTTACTCGAACTCTCAGTTTCTTCCTCCAATGCACTCAATCAGCTGTCATCAAGTATGACTATCCTTGCGGCAGCCTTTTGCTTGCAATCTTAGCGGTACAGTATCTCCCCGATTTGGTATCAGCACAACTTGAGTCTTGTTCTATACTCATGACACCTTGATTTGTAGATGGAACGTGCTCTCCGCCTCTGCATCCGTTTCCAGGGACAACCAATCCCCAAGAGCGGCGTCAAGTATGAATTCAAAGAATCCAATTTTGTCATCCACTTGGACTACTACAAGGAGGGCATTGCTGGTTTAATCGGGACGCAATGGGAAGAAATCATCGCCGCCGCTACCAATCAACACTCGGATGTCGCGCAGTCTCCTGTGAATACTGCGATTCTCGCTCCCAACGGCGTAGTTCCCATCAAGAAGAAAATGCGTCTATTCGAAGCCCCTGTCCGCCGTCGCTAAACCAAATGCCCTCACTTTCATTCATTCATTCGCATTTTTGATATATTCCTAACTTCTTATCATTCGTTTCAGATTCTGTATCTCGGTACAGTATTTCACTCATACTAATATCTCTTACCCCTTCATTCCCATGGACCATTTTGATACGCTCTCTTTGATACTACCATATGTTCTGCGTGCACAAATGTGCTAATGTTATCTCACTTTTCCATATTTCTTAGCTCTTGTCACCCTTGGTCAAGACCATCCAGTACCAAGATGGGTAAGTTTTGTAAGATGCAAGTAAATTTCGGAATTCAAAGTAACGGGTTACTTGGTCAAGTTCCGCTCACTTGGGCAATCTTGTCTTATCCAAGTAAGCAGTTCTTGGGGCCTCTTGGCCATCTTAGAGTCACTTATGGACACTTATTACTTGCATAAGTAGGCCAAGATCTTGTGCCGTTTTCCTGATGGAAGATCTGATCCTTGATTCTGAATATGAAGATGATGAAGACATACCTCCTTTGCAATCTGTGTCTGACTCGTCAGATGAAGGTTCCATTGGGATCGTTGTCGATGATCATGTCAGCCTACCAAGCCTGTGTACATGAACCACTGAGATGCTGGAATGCGGCTACACTGACCGACCGTCAAGTCAACCGGCTCCTGGCTTAGCAGCTCATATATCTGATGTAAGTTCTTCTGAGTCTTCGTTCATTGCAGATTTGTCTTTTGAAGAGTACCTGGACAATTCTACACATGCTGTTCATCAGGTATGAGCTCAAGTTTGGAAAATGCTGAGCCTACCTCCACCCATGCGCCTCTCATCTAATCCATGGCCATATAGGCCTCTTGGTGATCTCATCGCCTTCCATGCTGAGCAGCTCATTAATGAGCATGCTCCTTACTATCTCGGTCAGGAAGATGGGCCTGCAATTAAGGTAGAAGGTTATTTTACTGTTTACGAGATAGCTCCTGCCGAGAGTGGTGAACGTCATTATTGTATCATGAATGGTGACCTAGATGAAGATATCATCATATTAGCCTCACAGCTTGAAGATCCTGAATTCAACTTACCCAGATGGCTTTGTCGTCGTCTCTGAGGAGATACTTATAAACGTCACCGGTGAAGGGTGTGTTGTCAAGCCTGTAAGGATGCTTGCATGAGCGACGCCCTTGTCAAAGGACTTGAATTCCTCTTGAATATTGTCATGCCTATGCCCAAAGGATTCAAGGATCCTAATACAAAATGGTTCCTATGTCACCGGGAGGAAGATGACAAGGTAGCTATAAGTGATATGTACCTCTCATTTTTGACTCTTGTATCTGAGAAGTGGCTACATAAGCCTTGTTTCAACCTTATTAATGGGTATACACTGGTGGCGTGTCGAGCACAACTCTATGATGAAGAGCCTCCCTTCAGCATTGATGACCTGGAGGGTGAACTAAAGGTTTGGTTTCCTGATGACGAATCTATGAGTTGCGCAGAAGACATATTAGCGACCAGATACTCCCTCGAACTCAATGCTAACCGCTTGCCTGGTTCATCTGGTAATGCATCCTCTGCCAGTGAAGACTATCTTCCAGCGCTGCAGCGAAACGCAGCTAGTCCTAGGGACTTGAAGCATTTGGTGCCTGAACCAATAGTAGTTGTCATCTACATTAACGGGCACCCGGTGAGAGCTCTTCTTGACTCGGGCTCTCTGGCTGACTTCATGTCAGCGAAACTGGCTCATCAGCTACAGATTCAGTCATTTGAATTAGTGAAACCCTTACTGGTACACCTCGCCATACAAGATTCACGTGCTAAAATCAACATGGAATGTAAGGCAACAATACGCTATCAAGGTGTCAATGAGGAACGGTACTTCGACATAGTAAACTTACTGAATTACAACTTGATCCTCAGTATGCCATTCCTCTTCCAACATCAAGTTTCTGTAAGTATGAACCCTACAACTGTCGTAGTTGGTAGCGACCAAGCCTTGCCCATGGAAGGGAAATCTATTCGTGTTCTTGCTTCCCGAGCTGCTGAACTTTATGAGGATAGGATAGAGGCTGCAAGGGAACTCCTATGTGAGTATGCTGAATCCATCTGCAGAGATGCTAGTGATGCACCTTTACCACCATTGCATGCAGTCAATCATACTATACCACTGAAGGACCCAAACAAGATGCACTCCTGGCGACCAAGTAAGTGTCCCAATGCCCTGCGTGCAAGCTGGGTAGAGAAACAGGATGCTTACCTTAAGTCCAGTTGTTGGAAGATGACATTGGCTTGAAATACCTTGCCAATGTTGTTATTGACAAAGCCAGGAACAGGTACAAATGGTGTTCCTCCTCGGTTACGAGTTGTTGCTGATTTGCATGAAAGAAATGCTAACACCATCAAGTTGACATCACCGCTCCCAGACATGGAAGGCATCTTATGACATGTAGCAAAGAAACCTTACCATTCATTGATAGATGGGAAAGATGCATACAAGCACATATGCGTTGTCCCTGAGCATGTCGAGCAAACAGCTATGACTACGCCTGATGGGAACATGGTTAGTTTAGTTATGCAGCAAGGAGATTGCAATGCAGTAGTGACTTACCAGACTTTAATGAATCATATTTTCGGCCCCTATATTGGTGTGTTCATGGATGTATATCTTGATGACATCGTGATATACTCAGATATGCTAGATGAACATGTTAAACACTGTAAGTTGGTGATCGAAATACTCAAGCAAGAGAAACTTTACCTTTCAGGGACAAAATTGCACTTCCTTGAGAAAGAACTCAAGATTCTCAGTCGCATTGTGGATGATCAATGTATACGAATGGACCCGCACAAGGTCAATTCCATATTGAATTGGAAAGTCCCTAAGAAACTCCTGCAAGGTTTCTTAGGTTCGGTCGGATATTTAGCAGATGACATCATGACAATTTGAATTCCTATGGGTATACTGACAGCATTAACTATGAACGATGCATCTTTTAAGTGGGATTTTACACACCAACGGGCTTTCAATGAGATTAAAAGGCTAGTCCATCAACACTGAGAGCACTGTCGGGTCCCTCTTGATTACTCAAAGGGGGCACCGCCAATTTGGCTTGTGACCGATGGTGTTACAATCAAGGGTCTGGGATCGTAATGTTACCGCGAGAGGGCCTCTCACGGATTCTGGTTCAGACAGGAGTCGAGGGGTTCAAGGGGAAGACGATGTATAAGGTCAAGGGCGAGGTATCTAGTACAGAGGCTTGGAGGTCGCGGAGGTCAGACTGGGGAACTAGCTACTGTACATGGGAGTCCTTATATACATCAGAGAACAATAAGACGACAAGACAATAGCAAGGGAACAGTTGTCAGGGCAAGACAATAACTGTGATGGTTGTCAAGCAAGACAATAACTAAGGCTATGCGCACCGCATGTCATCTGTGATAAATATAAACAAGTCAAAGGGTCAAAGCTGTATCTTCCATATCAGGGTTAACAAAAAGGCAAGAGTGACAGAGGTGACAGGGTGACTGTGACTGTGACCAGGAGGTGACAAGTGACAGGTCATGTGATCTTCGAGAACTGTAACACTACAGGCACTCATTCGAAGGTCGAAGGTTCTATAACTCAGACTTCACACGAGAGTTCAGAACAACATACAGTGTATTAATAAATAGCAATGAGGTTACATGTTAAGGATGGGATCACTAGTCAAGTGCAAGATCTACTAGGGGTGATGACCACGGAGGTTCAGACTGGGGAATGTACTACGCTACAGGTACTACTATATACTACTGAAGCTAGGGGTCGTCGTTGAGGGGATGAGTCCAGCAGTCATCAAGGGAAGTGTCCATCAGTGTAACTATGGAGGCGTCGTCAAGGGACATGTCCTGATGACATGAGGCAAGGGTGTCTTCCCACAATGGGAATGTCGTCAAGGTGTCCATGGGAGTTGTCATGAGAAGGTTCCATGAGACATTGTCAAGGGAATGGTGATCAAGGAGTCAGAGTTCCATATAAGGCAGCAGAGTCAACATGAGTCATACTACCATATCAGGGATAACACATTACAAATACCGCATTTGTAACAGTCTCCATCTCATTGTATTCAGGATAGTTCTGGTAGCATGCTATGTCTTCAACTTCTATGTCAAGCCTGAAGATCTGTCACTTTCCTCAGATTCTGTAGAAGCAGGTGTTGTTCTCTGCATTGAAGTAAGTTTCATGTTGGAGAGTCTATATGAAAGCATACTTTGTACATGTACTTATTTGGATGCAAGTGTGAATCTGATCGAGAACCTGCCCTTATATAATCAGATGAGTTACCCTTCGAGCCTACACTACTTCTTCTCCTGGCCAAATGTACCCTGTTTCAAGCTGTGAACCATGTTGTATAGTATTTGGACCCGGTGCATCATCTGTTCAATCTTCTGCTACCCAAGGATCAACCCAACGTGAACTTCAATTTGAATACTGGTTTTGGTCCTTCTGATGATTTCTTCGCTCTTCCCTTGTGCCCAACAGACCTTTGCACATACATGAGCCTGCTTGCCATTCGATAATCTCTTCCATACTCTATTCCACTGGCTTACTGACATAACTCTAGGCGATACTTCACTCCGTATACCATCCCCTTTGTTACCTCCTGCTTTGTGAATTGCTATTCAGTGATTTGGGTGACAAAGTTTGCCAGTCACAGTGGTATGTTTCTGATGTACTTTTCCTAGCACCTGTCACTACTTTGTAGATCACCAATCTCTCCTTTCTAGGTATATCCATGCAACTTACATCCTATCCACTGTCTCGGTGAGTCATGCTATCGTCCCACTCATGTTTTAGAACTCAGGCCTGCCAGTGTACTCTTCGATTGAGTGCTTCTCCTGTATGGAACTCAATCAATCCAGGTTGTGATATTCTCCATATCTCCATGGTATGATATCTTCATCGAACACCTATGTTTCATAAATTACAAGGTATGAGTACTCTTCTTGCACTTTGCTCAGCCATCATGAGGTAAAGAGACCCATGACCATTGCGAGAAACTTTGAATTTGATGTCCCCAGTTCCTTGCAATTGCAGTGCCACAACACTCAGTGTTATCAACGCAGGTACGTGCACTGACAGAGATTATCCTATAGATGCGCAGTTTAGATGGACATGCGAGACACACGAGATCCTTGGCTGGGGTAAGTATTTTTGAGTCCTACGCTGAATTTGGAATTCACTCACTTTTGAGAGCGGGGAATGTCAAGTTCCGATCATCAGCTCTGAGTCATGGCGACAAGTCTTGGCAAGGGCTAATTCTGTCTAACAATAACTGGGCGGTATGAGGTGGTGGATTGGCAGACTGTTGGCCATCATGTCATCCATCAAGGTGGGTTGTTTTTGCCTAAAACTTCTAGGCACGGGTTGTGGGGTGCTGGCTCTGCAACACTGGCACAGCCTGGCAGCCTAGAGTAGAGAGCTCCATAGTTTACTGTATTGAGCCTTGTCGAGTTGTCATCGATGTTGTACTATTGGCATAACTCAAATCAAATAAATTTGTGAAACCTTCTAATTGTCAGTCAGTTAGCAGAAATTCAGAAGTGCTACATAATGGTAATGAAACAGTTAGGTACCCAAACTGGAGAGCTCAAGTGTGTAAGTCAGGTGTAAGCGTAAGCTTCTGTTCTCTTCGCACAGTTGAACAGGGCATTGGGTGGATATGTGCTATTCATCCTTCATTTAACCACCTTTAGCTTCAACCTCCTCTCACTTTCTGTACCATAGTCATAACTTAACTCAGACATTCACTTGCATCTGAACATGGTTGCCACCAATTCTGACAATTCCTTATCATCTGCAGAGCCTGTGATGTCTGTCCATGTCAGGGGGAGATATAGAGTGAAACAATCACTAGAGACCAGATCCTTTGGTACGCTCAGACAGCCTTTCCCTCGATTCAATCAACTAATTGTTTCTATTTTCCTTGTACAGGGAAGGTGTTTCTGGGCCATACTCTGGATTCCTCCAGACAGAATGTCACTATCAAGTTCAAGCCAAGATCTGTCGATGAACCTCAGCTGTACCATGAATATGAGATGTACAAATCTTTGGAGGGCGGCATCGGCATACCCTCACTGCTATGGTTTGGTACAGAGAGGGACCACACTGCTCTTGTTACACAGCTGCTGGGCCCAACGCTTGAGAGGGTCTTCAATACTTGCCACCATCAATTCAGTTTGACAACAGTCATTTCATTGGCTGATCAAATGGTATGTGTAGTCCATCAGCAGCAGTCTTAGTTCTATGGCGTAGTATGTTGTACGAACACTCATCAAACAGATAGCTTAGCCGCATAGAGTATCTCCATTCGAGGGACATCATCCACCGAGACCTGAAGCCAGAGAACTTCCTCATAGGCACTGGGTCAGAACAATCCACCATATACCTCATTGACTTCGGCCTCTCCACATATTATCATGATCGTCTTAGGGGTCGACATATTCCATATGCAGAAAAGTTTGATGTTACAGGTACCGCAAGATATTTATCCATCAATGGACACCTCGGCATGGAGCAATCCCATCAAGATGATCTTGAGTCCCTCGCTCTCATCCTTATATATTTTCTACGCGGTTCACTCCCCTGGCAGGGACTGCTAGGTCAACCTGACCTTGTTGTCAATGAGAAACTTGCCATTCCAATGGAAGACCTTTGTTCTGGTCTTTCCACCAAATTTGCCACATTCCTCAATTACGCTAGGTCACTTGGCTTTCATGAAAATCCTGACTACAACTACATCTGCAAGCTCTTTTCTGATGTACTCATGAGACAAGGCTTGAGCAAGATGCCCACATTCAATTGGATTCACCACTCAGACTCTCTCATGTCTCATGGAACTGCTTCTCCAAATGGTGCAGAGCAGATGGCTAAACCGAAGACCAGATCTGGTTGCAGATGGCACCATCTGTCTGTCAAGCCCTCCACAAGAGTGTGAGTATCCATAAATTATGCTATTGCGGCAGTGTAATTGATGGATCGTGTGCAGACTCTGCTCTCATTCTCATCAGCAGGTCGTCATGTAATACCACCGCATTCATCTTTTAACCCCCACCTTTAGATTGTGCACCCCTCTTTGCCATTCATGATGCTGTTATATTACTATCCTCCTTATCATCTGTTATTTCCCCACACTACATACAATGACTAGCTCTTTCTCATGCCTCTGTACATACTTAGTATGCACACCATTTTGATTATTGAAAATCATGTGCCTGGCCATTTTTGAGTTCTGGCTCTGGCAGTTGGTCATACACTGCAGCTCGCCAGCTATACACTGCAGCTCGCCAGCTATACACTGCGGCTCACCAGCTCAAGCTGATTGGGTAGCTCAGCCAGATTGAAACTGCAGCTGGGCCATTTCTCGGCGACAGCAGGGCTCTGTTCTGAGATAAAGCCAGTGCTGGCAGCTTAGATGAACCAGATACTGGTTCGCTGAGCCATGGCAATACTACTCAAGTGCCCTGGGATCACACTAAATTGACCTTTTTTCAACAATTTAGGAACATCACCTGACTCCTGCCTTGCACCTCATGTCAAGGATCATCATTGCTGTCCTTAAGTAGCTTAACAATGTGTTTTGCTTCCTTTTTGCCATCACGACGACATTCTTTGGGACAGCCAGCTAGCCCCAATTGGCAGGGCTGATAAGATTTGATCTGTAGTCTTATCAGCTCTTGCCAGGTTGGGTTGGGATTACAGCCTAACATGCCTCTATAAGTGCTTATTACTGAATTCCAACTTTTAAGACATATTTATTAGATAGTACTGAATGCTACTTGAAAATCCCATTTAGTCTCATCGAGCTGAGTGCACTTTCATTTAGTGATATTGAATCGGAATCTCAAAATTCGAAGACACTCATATAAACACTACACGCGAAAGTTCTAGAGTAGAATAGAATAGATTGATACTTCAGCATAAGGAAAACTCAAGAGTTACAATAAATGTACCTAGAGTAGAATAGAATAGATTCTATGATACAGTCAGTAAATGTGATAAACATGGAAAGGAAATAGGAAGATATACGATACTTCAGTGTAAGGAAAACTGAAGTATCAGGCTACTCTATGAGGTGTATATATACTTGGAGGGATGCCAATGTGCCACTACAGTCAACAGTAGTCAAAGGAGACATACAAAGGTCAATGGTAGAAATGTCAAAGAAATAACAAATGATTGGGAGAAACAAAATGAATAAAGGGACAAAGTGGAGTGGCTAATCACATGAATGGGAACACTTGATATTCAACAGCTCAATCTCACTAGATTTGACTGAACATGATTTTGACTGGACCTAACCCTAAGGGAATCTCCATTATAGGTAGTGACCTCAGCAACGAGTCCTTACAGAATTATAACATCTTCTGTTGGAACAGGGGGCTCACTATGCATTTACTTATTGAATGGATAGCTAAATGGCATTTGGTTGTAGTGGCAATAATGTAAGCTTGCTGCATGCGGCATTGTGCATTGCAATGTTTGGTTGGCCTTTAAGTAGACTCATACTCAATCTGGTTGCAAGCATTGATTGCACCTTCCCTTTTTAGAGTCGGAGTGTGGAAAGGTGCAAGCTTGTGAGCGGACTGGGCAGACTCGTCCTGCTCCTGGCATGGTCAATCTACTGCCCATTTCAGTGCTTGTAACTTAGTGAAATCGCATGTTGTCCATTAAGAGAACATCATCAAGTCTTGATGGCTGTCTATAAAGAGAAAGGGATTTCGTGAAACTGCACACCTCCATTAACAAGTGGCCCCTGGCATAACTGCCACACTGAGATACTGCACAACTTTTGGCTCAACATGGAAAGTTCCTGGTATACTAAAGAGTCTACTAAACTAAAGAAATAGTGCACATACCTTAATGATATGCTAGAATTGAACCCCCAGACTCACCTGAGGAATGGTTAAGTAATATCTGTATATTATACCTATAGTATTTAACAGTAATAAAATCTCAACAGGTTAGAGGAATGCTGAGATAAATTTTGAGTGCAGAAACAACAAGAGATCATGGAAATTATGAATATGAAAGGTAGCAGAAAATGCACATTGTTACGAGCGAAGCTCGTTAATGAAAAGTTCAAGTGTTCGAGTCTCTAAGTCCTAGTTCCAAGCCTATACCGAAGGCTACTAACCCGCACCTGGGGTTCGAGTCGAGGAGTCGAGAATGAGGTTCTAGTCGAGAGTTAATGAGGTAGATTACTCGTAGGCCAAGTTGGCGTAACTACTACAAGATCGAGCAGTATTTATACAAGTAAAGACAATAAAGCCTCCCCTCTCCAGTGAAGTCCTTAACGACGACTAAACAATAAAAGTACAACAATAAGCGAGGTCAAGTATCGTCCAAGGTCAAAAGAATAACTTAGAACAAAAGAAATACATGGCAATGATCAACCAGTCAAAGGGAAATATTGCGTAGACAATAGAAGCAGAACTAGAGCTATGACTGAGGTCCATATCATCCTAGATCGAGAGAATAACTTAAGAAAAGAGTACATAGGGTTATCGCGGTAACTAGTAATGCCAAAGTAAAAGAGTATCGTCCATAAAGAAAGAAAATTGTAACAATACCCCCCTGTCAAGGCAAAGTCTCTGAATTTGCCTAGAAGTCCCCAACAGAATCTCTGGTGATGTTGCTCTCAGCGACATTGTCGTAGTTGTCATCGTAGCTGTTAGAGCGCAGACGAATGTAGCAAGGTTGGGGGGATGGCGAAGGGCCCTGCGGAGGAGTAGCAAAAGTAGAAGTGGAGGAGATGGGAGAAGGAGTAATTGTGTGTTCAAGGCGGGGTATATTGGCTGAGGAAGGAGTGGAGGGGCTACCGACAGTGTATGTGACACGTTGGCGTTTTCGTCGTTGATGTTCTTGTTGCTTTGCAATATTAGTTCGTATGAAGTCCTGCTCCTGTCCAGTGACGCGATGTCACTTAATGCGAAAGGTCATGCGACCCTGTCCAGTCTGTTCATGCGTCAGGTGCTCCGTGATGGTGACAAACCGGTCTGAGTTTCCGTTGAAGGAGGCAAAGGAAATGTAGCTATGTGAAGAGTCGGATGCTGAGGAAGGCATCTGGTCTCGCGAGGTCTGGACTCCGATGTCGGCGATGACTCGATGATCGGGGTCATGGGGATCGGTGTAACCGGGGTAGTCATTGGGGTCCTCCTCTCCAGGTGATGCCCCTCGGAGAATGCGTCAGGGAGACGGCAGGCGAGAGTGCGTAGGCAAACTATGGATTGAGATAGGTCATTCTCTCGTCCCGGTGTTAGGGTTGATGACAGTATGACCCGTAGCATCTGTACTTGGAATGGTGGTACCGCTGATACGTCCAATGACGAGGGCGTCGTGGAAAGGCGATTCTGAAGTGGCATCCTGAACATTCGAGGAGGATGAGGAAGAGTTGTCGGTGAGGGGGTAGTGGGTGTGAATGTATTCAGTGAGGAGGCGAACGTGTTCCTCGATGGGGATACCCTCGAGTCGATTGAGGTCCTCATCTCGTGCCCCCCGCCAATAGAACCTTCCTCTTGGTTCCGTGTGGAGGGACGAGCTTGATACGGAGGAGGGGGTTCGAGTGGTGGGGGTAAGGTGAGTTGTATTGCCCGAAGTTGATTGCGAAGTGGTCGAAAGGTGTTCGTGGGTTCCTGTCGCATTGTGTTGAACCGGCGATCAAAGTTGGATGGGATGAGTGATGCATGGTCTGTCAGAGGTATATAGCTTGCCAAGGATGTGTGTAGGTCGTGCATGTGGCAGCTGTGGCGGGTGGCGAATGGACCTGTTGGGATTAATTGTTCCGAGGAGTCGGGAATACTCGCAAGCTTGGGCGCAGACAGTGTCGTGGTACATGGGACGGGGAGCTGTAGCGGGATCGTTGGGGTCCTTGAGGATAATGGAGGGTGATTGATTGGTGGGAACGTGGGTGACCCAGTGGAGGTTCATAGGAACAGTAGCAGGGATTGGTAATTCTGAATGAGTAACTCGAAAAAACAGGAGGTACTTGGCGAGATTGTATTGGTTAAGGATGGCAAGCTCACAGGCGTTCTCGATGTAGGCGAAGGCAAGGTCAGCCCGTCCTTGGGCGTCGGCGGCGTTGACCTGCCCATCGACGGTCGAGGTGGGTAGGATACGAGAGACTTGTTCGGTTGCCTGCTGAAGGTGTTGGTGGGCTAACATGTTGTTTGCCTCGATGGTCCTGAGGAAGAGGAGGAGGTTGGCGAATGGCGAGGTCGATAGATTGATTTGGGGCTGCCATTGTTCGATTTGAAACTTGTCGAGAGATGTCGTGAGGTTGGGAGATGAAGAGGAGGGTATAACCAGTGGTTGTTTTATATGTGAGCCAGGTATGTGGTAAACAAAAGCGTGAGAGGGATCCGACATTTTGGGTATGGAAGAGGGAACTTCATCGTCGTGAATTCCTCTCCAATACAGGGGGCAATGTGGATTCTGTTGGGTAAGTATTTCCGAATTGGAAGATTCGGAAGTGACTGTTGATAGGGACAATTGAAGAGCAAGTTCGTTGGAGATCCGAGACGGATCATTGCTTCTGCCGAACAATGGAGGTTTCGGCAGTCCAAGGTTAGTGATCAGTTCTTTGATTTGTTGTGGGGTCATCGGTGGAACAAAGGGGTTTTCGCTGTATTGGACGGATTGAGAAAAGTGTCGAGACAATAAGGGGTCGGGTATCAGCAGGGGCTGGGTAATTGGAATGTTCATGGTCATGTCGCGAATTTGGGGTACCTTTTGAGTAAACGTGAGTAATCGCAAAGCTATTTGCATGTGTGTAATTGCTTGTGCGAGGTAAGTATGGGTAAGGGCTTCGGGGTGATTCCACAGGAGTCCTTCGACATTGGGGAGGAGATCGTGGAGTGGTTGGAGTTGGGCTTGCAGTCGTTTCTGAGCGCAGAATAGATACATGGAGTGCGAGGCATCTTTCTGTAAGGTATGATCTTGTGGATAGGGGATGGTGTTGGCATCAATTGGTGATGGGTAAGGGGGAATGTCTGAGATGGCTTTGGTATAGGGTTTCTTTCCCTTGGTTGCTGTTACTGTGGCTGGCAATTTGGGCATGTTGCATAAGTCGAATGTGGTGTCGTTGTTTGTATTTTCCAAGGATTTGTTCGGCTCGCTTTAAATGAGTTTCCGGTTCCCAGGAATTCTTGGAAGTGGGGTAGTCTTTCCATTTCACCAGGTATTTTGTTGTTCATCCAAACTTCCTATGTCCGATGATCGCCTCTACTTCGTATTCTGCTTCTCCATCAATCAGGGTCAGGGGAGGTTCTAAGAAATTCTGTCCATGCATGTCAGTTTCTTGATAAGGGGTCAAGAGACTTGCATAAAAGACGGGGTGGATTTGCCATTGTTTTGGAAGTCGAAGACAGTAAGTAAGGGGGGACAGAACCTGTTCAATAACAAAAGGGCCTTCTCATTTGGGCTTAGTTTCTGATGTTCATAGGAACGGTTGAGGTTTGTTCCTTCTAGCCAAACTTTTTGTCCTTCAGTGAATGGTTGGAAGTTGCAGTTATTGTGCCTGTTACGATTTTCTTTCTTTTTTGATGACACTTTACTTCTTTGATGGTACTAGTTACTATATTTGATCTTATGCGCTCTATTTCTATCTATTCTCTCGATCTTGGACGATAACGGACCTCAGTCGTAGCTCTAGGCCTTCGCTATTGTTACGTGTTTCTTGGTTACCGATAGCTATTGTCTTATGCTCTCTGCTTTTAACTTATTCTCCCCATCTTGGACGATATTGGACTTTGTATTGTTTGTACTGTTATTGTCTCGTGTTTTGTTGATGATACCAGAGAGGGAAAGCATTATTGTCCTCACTCGCATATATACTGCTGTACTTTGTAGTAGACATGCCAACTTGGCCTATGAGTAATCTACCTCCTTAACTCTCGACTAGAACCCCATTCTCGACTCCTTGACTTGAACCCCAGGTGAGGGTTAGCAGCCTTCGGCATAGGCTCAGAACTAGGACTTAGAACCTCGAACACTTGAACCTTTTGTTAATGAGCTTCGCTCGTAACAAAAGGCCAAGTTGCCCTATCCCGAGGTGTATCCATCGGCACCTCACACAAGAACCCATCAGTCCTACCCCACTGTGTCACCCGGTATTGGGGGTGACAAACCACAGACACTATTGCACCCAATAGTCACCTCAGACAACCACTGTTACTCGTGGAATACCTAGACAATACCTGGTATCTCAGAGGCAGACCCATCCGCTTCGATCGAACTTGGATCTATGCAGATCAAGATCAATGAAGCGTACCGAACTACGAGTTTGCCGATCCACCGCGAAATAACAACCCCAGTAACCCACTGAACTCCATTGTAGAAGACGACGTCCGATCTCTCAACGGATGATTGATAGCTTGGTTCAAGATAAACGATGTCTGGAAATTTTGCACCGAAACTCATTGGCACGAAGTCATCCCAGATAGATATTGGGACCCTCCTCGACAGACAGCAACCCAGTCCCCACCGACATCTATGAACCCAACTGCAAGCAGCAGTAGCAAACCAGAACCCAGTCAACCCCCATCGAAACCACCGACTCCTGGTGTTATGATTTTCTTTCTTTCTTGACGATACTCTTTTACTTTGGCGTTATTAGATACGACGATTATCATATGTACCTTTTTCTAAGTTATTCCCTCGATCTTGGATGATATGGACCTCAGTCGTAGCTCTAGTTCCGCTTCTATTGTCTACGCAATGTTTTCCCTTTGACCGTTTGATTGTTACTATGTGTTTCTTTTGTTCTAAGTTATTCTTTCGGCTTTGGACGATACTCGACTTGGTTTATTGTTGTACGTTTATTGTTTGACCATCGCTAAGGACTTCGGTGGAGAGGAGAGGCCTTATTGTCTTTGTTTGTATAAATACCTCTCGTCTTTGTAGTAACTATGCCAACTTGGCCTACGAGTAATCTATCTCGTTAACCCTCGACTAGAACCTCGCTCTCAACTCTGAACTCGATCCCCAGGCATGGGATAGTAGCCTTAGGTACAGGCTCGGAACTAGGACTTCGACACTCGAACGCTTGAACTTTTCATTAACGAGCTTCGCTCGTAACAAAAGGCCAAGTTGCTCATCTCGAGGTGTATCCATCGACACCTCACACATGAACCCACCAGTCCTATCCCACTGAGTCACCCGGTATTGGGGGTGACGAACCACAGACACTATTGCACCCAATAGTCACGCCAAACAACCACCGTTACTCGCGGAATACCTTGACAACACTTGGTATCTCAGAGGCAGACCCATTCGCTTTGATCGAACTTGGATCTACGCAGACCAAGATCAACGAAGCGTACCAAACTATGAATTTGCCGACCCACCGCGAAACAACAACCCCAGTAACCCACCGAAAGACTCCATCGTAGAAGATAACGTCCGCTCTCTTAATGGACGATTGATAGCCTGGTCCAAGACAAATAACGTCTGGAAATTTTGTACTGAAACCCATTGGCACGAAGAAATCCCAGATAGATACTGGGACTCACCCCGACAAACAACAGTCTGACCCCCACCGACATCCATGAACCCAGTTGCAAGTAGCAGCAGTAAACCAGAACCCAGTCAAACCCCTTCGAAACCACCGACCCCGAACCCATCGAGACAACAGCCGTCTCAGACATCCTCCTCGAACCCACCACCAGGCAGACCCTCTACACCTCCACCCCCCGGCTCTCAAACAACACCAGCAAATATGTCTAACCCATCCAAGGTCGACATCAATAAGCCCGATGCCTTTGACGGCTCTCCTGACCAAGTATCCACTATTCTCACTCACTGCGCACTCTACTTCGCCGCCAACGCCACGGTTGTCTCAGATGACCCCAAGAAGGTCTCGTACCTTCTCTCCTTTTGTATCAAAGGAGCAGCCGCAGCATGGGCAACCGCTTGGGTCGAAAAGAACACCACCTCATCTGCATGGAAGTGGGACGGAGATGATGGGGCTAAGAAAGCCTTCAAAGACCAGTTCGAACATGCCAATGAGAAGGCCTGGGCCATAAACAAATTACGAACCCTTTGCCAAAGCCCTGCTACCGACATTCACACCTTCGTCACTCAATGGGCCAGTTATCAAGCTAAGACAGGTATCGATATGGTCAACATATTTCGACCTCTCTTCTTAAATTCTCTCATGCCCGCTCTGCACATGAAAATTGAGAATATGGACCCATCTTCCCTTGATACCTGTAGCAAACTCTATCAAGCCGCTGCCCGCCTTGACGATCAATGGAGAGCAGACCATCCAGGGGGAGGAGGAGGAAATAGACGTCGCCAAGGAGGGTCTGGCGAACCTCGAGTTCGCCGCCTCACTGATGACGAACAAGCCACCTTAATGCGCGAAGGCAGATGCTTCCGTTGCCGCCAAACCGGCCATATAGCCAATAAATGTCCCAAAGGGAGAAACCAGTTCCGAAACTGCCAGCTCACCACTGAAAACCCCCGAACTACCGAAACCACCCAAGAGACAGAAATCCCCGAGCCTACCAAAGTCCGAAGAATGATTGCCGGATTAACCCAGAAGGAACGCACAACCCTCATTAAGGATATGATCGCCACAGGCGATGAGGGTTTTTGAAGAACCAGACACCCGCGACGTGTGATCTGGACGAAGTTGTTCTAAATCATGTACTAGTAGCAAACATGAATGACAAAACCATGAAGGTCCCATTAACCCTACACCATGAACAACAAAACGTCGCCACCCACGCCATCATCGACAGCGGAGCAGCAGGAAACTTTATAGACTTCAAATTTGCAGTACAACACTGACTACCCCTCTGACAGTTATCCCCTCCCAAAGAAGTCTATAATGCAGATGGAACCCCCAACAGACAAGGACGGATCATGCATTATATCTATCTTGACACCAATATCGGAGAATCCACACAAAGGATCAGGTACCTCATCACCTCGTTGGGAGGAGAAAATGTCATTTTAGGATTGCCATGGCTCCGGAAAGAAAATCCCACTGTCGACTGGACTACTGGACAACTTAACATACGAGGCCTAGCCATCAACGAGCCCCCAGACCACGACTTAATCCATCAGTTCTGTCAGACAGACAAACTTGAAAGGACCTACCTACATCTCAAGAAGGTCAACCCCGCCATGACAATGGCCCAAGCAGTCGCTAACCACACTGAGCGCCCTCTCATCGAACGAATTCCGGCACAATACCATGACTATCTCCATGTATTTGAAAAATGAGCCTCAGAACGATTTCCACAGCCTCGACCCTATGACCACCCGATCGACTTGAAAGAAGGGTTTGTAGCAAAACGCTTCAAGAACTATCAATTATCACCCATTGAACAGACTGCTCTCAACACATTTCTCGAAGAAAACCTTAAGAAAGGATACATTCGTCATTCCTCCAGTCCCATGGCCAGTCCTTTTTTCTTCGTTGGAAAAAAGGACGGCTTGCTATGCCCTTGTCAAGACTACCGGTACCTCAACGAATGGACGGTCAAGAATGCTTACCCACTTCCCCTCATTTCAGAACTCGTTGATAAACTGCACGGAGCTACAGTCTTCTCCAAATTGGACCTCTGCAATGGTTATAACAACGTTTGCATCTGTGAAGGGGATCAATGGAAAGCAGCATTCACTACCAACAAAGGGCTCTTCGAACCCACAGTCATGTTCTTCGGCATGTGCAACTCGCCAGCCACCTTTCAACACATGATGAACGATATCTTTCATGACATGTTATCAGAAGGATGGCTCATCGTTTACATGGACGACATCCTCATCTTCTTGAAAGACGACGACACCCACATCCGAAACACCCGGTGCGTTCTCCAACGATTACAGGAACATGATCTCTACCTCAAAGTGGAAAAATGCGCCTTCCATGTCAAAGAAGTCGAATTCCTAGGACTCATCGCACAACCCGGGCACATCGCCATGGACCCTGTGAAACTACAGGGGATCGCAGACTGGCCAGTCCCCGAATCCGTCAAGCAAGTCAGATCCTTCCTAGGATTTGGGAACTTCTACCGGAAATTTATTCATCACTACACCGACCTCGCAAGACCTCTTCACGACCTGACGAAGAAAGACCAACCCTGGAACTGGACCCCGACATGCCAGAAGGCATTCGAAGAACTCAAACATCATTTCACCACAGTGCCAGTGCTGACTATACCCGATGTCACCATTCCCTTCGTATTAGAAACCGACGCCTCAAAATTTGCCTCTGGAGGAGTTCTACAACAAACTGCTTCAGATGGCAAACTCCACCCATGTGGATTCATTTCCCAATCCTTTAATCAAGCTGAACGAAACTACGAAATCTACGATCGTGAACTACTAGCCATCATTCGGGGCCTACAAGCCTGGAGACATTTCTTCGAAGGGTCACCTAATACTCTAACCATTCGTTGTGACCACAAAAATTTGACTTACTATCGCGAAGCCCAACGACTATCACCTAGACAGCGACGATGGCACCTTTGGCTCTCCTGATTTGACTTTGTTCTTACCGCCATTCCAGGACCACAAATGACTATCTCAGACATGCTGTCACGAAACCCTGACTTTCAGGGTGAGGAAGACGACGTGAACGAGACCACCTTGTTGCCAGATAACCTCTTTCTTCGCATACTCGATACACAACTATGAAAACGTATCCAAACCACTGAAACCATCGACGAATCTGTTCAAGCCACGCTTAAGGCGCTCCATGCACACACTCGTCTACCATGGAATTCCCAACCATTCGATTGGGATCACAGTGAAGGAATTATCTCTTACCGAGGAAGAATATACGTACCACCTGACTTCGACCTACGACAGCACATCATTAGAACCATCCACGACCACCCCTCCAGTGGCCACCCAGGCATCTTCAAAACTATTCAGCTGCTTACACGAGACTACTGGTGGCCGGGTCTAACCACCAATATCAAAAATTTCATGAACGGCTGTGCCACATGCCAACAGAACAAGGTTAACACACACCCCACCAACCCCCCCTTATGGGCCATACCATCCCACGCCACACGACCCTTTCAGATCATCTCAGTTGATTTCATCACACACCTCCCAAAATCCAACGCCTACAACTGTTGCATGGTTGTGGTCAACCATGGCCTAACGAAGGGGGTAATTTATTCCGCATGTGAGGAAACAATAGACGCAATGGGAACCACGAATCTACTTTTGACACATGTATACAAACACTTTGGCCTCATGGATCAGATAATTTCCGATCGAGGACCCCAATTTGCATCAAAAGTCTTTCAAGAACTATGCAAACTGCTCAATGTAAGATCCACCATGAGCACGGCATTTCACCCCCAAACAGATGGAGAAATGGAAAGGGTGAACCAAGAACTCGAAATGTATCTTTGGATCTTTTGCCACACCAATCCCAGTAATTGGACTCAATATCTGGACATCGCTGAATTCGCACACAATCATCGACCCCACGATGTCACCAAGAAAAGCCCCTTCCAGCTGATGATGGGGTATTCTCCCGTCGCCATTCCCACTGCCAAACCCAACACCAACATCCCAGCTGTACAAGAAAGGATGAAACAACTTCAAGAGCTCCGAAAGGAAGCCCTTGCCGCCCACAATCTCGCATGACAGCACATGGAAAGACACAACAACCGACGATTCATCCCATTCAGCGAAGGACAAAAGGTTTGGCTAGAAGGAACAAATCTCAACCGGAGTTATGAACACCGGAAACTTAGCCCCAAACGAGAAGGTCCTTTTGTCATCGAACAAGTTCTATCCCCCCTCACCTACCACCTTCGACTTCCAAAACAATGGCGAATTCATCCTGTCTTCCACGCCAGTCTCCTGACCCCCTACCAAGAAACGAAGATGCATGGACGAAACTTCTTGGAACCACCCCCAACCCTGATAGATGGAGAAGAAGAGTATGAAGTAGAAGCAATCGTCGGTCACCGAAGGTTCGGATGCGCAATGAAATATCTAATAAAATGGAAAGACTACCCCACCGCTGAGAACTCCTGGGAGCCGGAAACACATTTAAGATGAGCCGAACAAATTCTTGGAAAATACAAACAACAACACCACATTCGACTTATGCAACATGCCCAAATCACCAGCGACTGTAACCGCAAACAAGGGGAAGAAACCCTACAACAAAACTATCTCCGACATTCCCTGCTACCCATCACCAACCGATGCCAACACCGTCCCGTACCCCCAAGACCATACCCTGAGGGAAGACAGTTCGCGGTCCATGTACCTCTTTCGCGCTCAGAAACGACTCCAAGCCCAGCTTCAACCTCTTCACGATCTACTTCCCAACGTCGAAGGCCTCGCATGGAATCACCCAGAAGCCCTCACTCACACCTATCTCGCACAAGCAATCACTCACATGCAAATCACGCTGAGGCTGCTCACATTCACCCAGAAGCTACCCCAAATTTGAGATATGACCACGAACATCCCCGTTTCCCAACCGCAGCCGGCAATTCCCGATCTGTCACTATCGCGACATTTCTCTCAATCTATCCAATACAGCGAAAACCCCTTTGTACCGCCAATGACTCCCCAACAGTTTCAAGAACCGTTGACCAACCTCAGATTACCCAAACCTCCATTGTTCGGCAGAAGCGAAGACCCTTCATGTATCTCCGACGAATTGGCTTTGCAATTGTCTTTGTCAACCACCCCATCCGAATCTTCCCAATCGGGAACAATTACTCTGAAGAACCCACACTACCCACTGTATTGGAGGGCAATTCACGACAACGAAGTTCCCTTGTCCATCCCCCCAGGCACAGATCCCTCCCACGCTTTGGTGCAACACATTCCCGGCCCTCATATAAAACAACCCCGGATTGTACCCTCATCCTCATCCCCTGAACTCAACACAACTCTCGACAAGTTCCCAATCGAACAATGGCAGCTCCCAACCAATCCATCGACCTCACCAACCTCGTCCTCTTCCTCCGCACCATTGAAGCGAACAATACACTAGCCCATCAGCACCTCCAACAAGCGACTGAACAAGTTTCCCGTATCATACCCGCCTTGACCACCAGGGGACAAGTGAATGTCGCTGATGCCCAAGGGCGAGCTGACCTCGCCTTCACCTACGTCGAAAACGCCCGTGAGCTTACCATTTTAAATCAGTACAACCTAGCCGAGTACCTCGTGTTTTTTCGAGTTACTCATCCAGAACTATCAATTCCTGCTACTGTTCCCATGAACCTCCACTGGATCGCCCACCTTTCCGCCAATCAATCACCCTCCTTTATCCTTGAGGACCCCAACAATCCCGCTACAGCTCCCCCTCCCACGTACCACAACACTGTCCGCCAACAAGCTCGAGAATATTCCCAACTCCTCGGGACGATTAATCCCGACGGGTCCATTCGCCACCTGCCACAGCCGCCACACCCACGACCTACACACCTCCTTAGCGAACTATATACCTCTGACCAACCAAGACTCACCCATCCCATCCAACTTCAACCGCCGGTTCGACACAATGAGACAAGAGCCCCAGAACAGATTTCAACCGGTTGGGAATCGAATTCGAGCCATTCGGCTCACCATTCCTCCACCACTCGAACCCCCTCCTCCGTATCAACCCTCTCCACGTCTGAACCAAGATGCTGATTCTACTGGCAGGGAGCATGGGACGAGGATCTCAACCGGTTGGAGGGAGTCCCCATCGAGGACCACATCAGGCTCCTCACCGAATACATCCACGCTTGTTACCCCGTCTCCAACAATGCTTCCCCCACCTCCACGGGAGTTCGGGACCCCTCTCCAGAATCACCCTTTCACGACGTCTTGGTCATCGCCAGAATGAACCGTCAGGGTGGCGCACACAGTCCGGGTGTCCTCGATCTTTTGGGGACCCGAGAACACCTGATCACAGTCGCTAGCTCACCTAAACAATCTCCTTCGCCGTCTCCCCGATGAGAACTCCGAGGAGCCTCTCCCGGAGAGGTCGACCCCAATGACTTCGCTGGCTACTCCGACCCCAATGACCCCAATCACCGCCTTGTCGCCGACATCAGTACTCAGACCTCGCGAGACATGCCGCCTTCCCCAGCGTCCGACTCTACACATAGTTACAGTGGCAATCATCAAAAATGGAACACCCCCCAGAAGTGTGTGTTCACAGGGTTAGAGAAGGATTCAGATGGAGTGTTTAGCATAGTTGTGTAGCCTACTATGCATATACTCTATAT
>MU275415.1:0-12481 GCA_022160315.1 Panus rudis PR-1116 ss-1 | reverse complement strand
CTTTGTAGTAACTATGCCAACTTGGCCTACGAGTAATCTATCTCGTTAACCCTCGACTAGAACCTCGCTCTCAACTCTGAACTCGATCCCCAGGCGCGGGATAGTAGCCTTAGGTACAGGCTCGGAACTAGGACTTCGACACTTGAACGCTTGAACTTTTCGTTAACGAGCTTTGCTTGTAACACCTGGACCATCAGGACAGCAGCCATCCCAGACACCCAAGACATCCTCTTCAAATCCACCACCAGGCAGACCACCCACACCTCCACCACCTGGTCCACAGACAGCACCAGCCAACATGTCCAACTCATCCAAAGTAGACATCAACAAGCCTGACGCCTTCGATGGCTCCCCCGACCAAGTCGCAACCATCCTCACCCACTGTGCCCTATACTTTGCAGCCAACTCCACAGTCGTCTCTGACGACCCCAAGAAGGTCTCGTACCTTCTTTCATTCTGCACTAAAGGTGCCACCGCCTCTTGGGCCAATGCTTGGATCAAGAAAAATGCTACATCTTCCAGATGGAAATGGGATGGAAATGATGGAGCCAAGAAAGCTTTCAAAGATCAATTCGAACACGCCAACGAGAAGGCATGGGCTATAAACAAACTGTGAACTCTTCGACAAAGTCCCTCCACCGATATCCACACCTTCGTCACTCAATGGGCTAGTTACCAAGCTAAGACCGGCATTGACACAGTTGACATATTCTGACCCCTCTTTCTAAATTCCCTCATGCCAGCCCTATGCATGAAGATCGAGAATATGGATCCCTTCTCCCTCAATACCTGTAGCAAACTCTACCAGGCTGCCGCACGCCTTGACGATCAGTGGAGAGCAGACCACCCCAGAGGGGGGGGGATCGGGAGGCAATAGACGTCGCCAGGGAGGGTCTGGCAGACCACGGGTTCGCCACCTCACTGATGACAAATGAGCCACCCTGATGCGTGAAGGAAGATGCTTCCGCTGTCGCCAAACCGGCCATATGGCCAATAAATGCCCCAAAGGGAGAGACCAATTCCGAAGCTGCCAAGTAACCACAGAAACCCCACGAACCACTGAGAACACCCAAGAGACAGAGGTCTCTGAACCCACCAAAGTCTGAAGAATGATTGCCAGACTCACTCAGAAAGAACGCACCACCCTCATCGAAGATATGATCGCCACAGGAGACGAGGGTTTTTGAAGAACCAGACACCTGCGACGTGTGATCTGGATAAAGTTGTTCTCAACCATGTATTAGTAGCCAACATGAATGACAAAACCATGAAGGTCCCATTGACACTCTATCATGAACAACAAAGCATCGCCACCCATGCCATTATTGACAGCAGAGCCGCAGGAAATTTCATAGACTTTAAATTTGCGGTACAACACTGACTGCCACTCCGACAGTTGTCCCCTCCCAAAGAAGTCTACAATGCTGAGGGAACCCCCAACAAACAAGGATGAATTATGCACTATATCTATCTCGATACGGATATTGGAGAATCCACACAGAAGATCAGATACCTCATCACCTCGCTCGGAGGGGAAGACGTTATCCTAGGACTACCATGGCTCAGGAAAGAAAACCCTATGGTCAATTGGACCACTGGACAACTTTGGATACAAGCCCTCAACACGGAAAACTCACCCGATCATGACTTAGTCCACCAATTTTGCCAGACCAACAAACTTGAGAAAACCTACTTACATCTCAAGAAGATCAACCCCGCCATGACAATGGCACAGGCAGCCACCACCCAGCCCGACCGCCCTCTTAACGAACGTGTCCCATCACAATACCATGACTACCTCACCGTATTTGAAAAACGCGCCTCCAAATGCTTCCCAGAACCGCGACCTTACGACCACCCCATCGACCTGAAGGAAGGATTTGTAGCCAAGCATTTTAACAACTATCAGCTATCACCCATTGAACAGACTGCCCTCGACGCATTCCTCGAAGAGAACCTCCGAAAAGGATACATTCGCCACTCTTCTAGTCCCATGGCCAGCCCCTTTTTCTTTGTTGGGAAAAAGGATGGCTCACTGCACCCTTGTCAGGATTACCGATACCTTAACAAATGGACCATTAAGAACGCATACCCACTTCCCCTCATTTCCAAACTTATCGACAAACTACATGGAGCTACAGTATTTTCTAAACTCAACCTTCAAAATGGCTACAATAACGTGTGTATCCGAGATGGCAACCAGTGGAAGGCAGCATTCACTACCAACAAAGGACTCTTTGAACCAACCGTCATGTTCTTTGGAATGTGTAATTCCCCAGCAACCTTCCAACATATGATGAACGACATCTTCCATGACATGCTAGCAGAAGGATGGCTCATCATCTACATGGACAACATCCTCATCTTTTCCAAGGATGATAATACTCATACTCGAAACACACGCCGTGTTCTCCAACGACTCCAAGAACATGACCTCTACCTCAAGGTAGAAAAATGCGCGTTTCACGTCCAGGAGGTTGAGTTCTTAAGACTAATTGCACAACCCGGACACATCACCATGGACCCCATAAAACTACAGGGAATTGCAGACTGGCCCATCCCCGAATCTGTCAAACAAGTCAGATCCTTTCTAGGCTTCGGAAACTTCTACCGCAAATTTATTCACCATTACGCCGATCTTGCCAGACCCCTTCATGATCTTACCAAGAAGGATCAACCCTGGAACTGGTCCCCCGCATGCCAAAAGGCATTTGACGAAATGAAACACCACTTCACAACAGCACCCATGCTAACCATATCCAACACCACACTACCCTTTGTCCTGGAAACCGATGCATCCAAATTTGCCTCCGGGGCAGTGTTACAACAAACCACCTCAGATGGCAAGCTACACCCATGTGGATTTATCTCACAATCCTTCAGTCAAGCCGAACGTAACTATGAGATTTACGACTGCAAACTACTCGCCATAATCCGAGGTCTACAAGCCTGGAGACATTTCTTTGAAGGGTCACCCAACACGCTCACTATTTGCTGCGATCACAAAAACCTGACTTACTATCAAGATGCCCAACGATTATCACCGCGACAGTGACGTTGGCACCTATGGCTTTCTCGGTTTGACTTTGTTCTCACCGCCATTCCTGGACCCCAAATGATCATCTCTGATACATTGTCACGAAATCCAGATTTTCAAGGAGACAAAGACGATGTGAACGAGACCACCTTGCTACCTGATCACCTCTTCCTTCGCATCCTCAACGCCAATCTACGCAAACACATCCTCGACGCCAATCTATGCAAACGCATTCAGACCACCGAAACCATTGACGACTCGGTACAAGCCGCACTGAGTGCGCTCCATGCACATGCCAGACTGCCATGGAACTCCAAACCAGAAGACTGGGAGCACACCGACGGCATCATCACCTACCGAGGGCGAATCTACGTACCTCCCGATGAAACATTACGATGACACATAATACAGACCATGCGCGACTCCCCATCGAGCGGCCACCCAGGCATCTATAAAACAATTCAGCTGCTCAACTGCGACTACTGGTGGCTGGAACTAAGTGTCAACGCCAAGAACTACGTCAATGGTTGCGCAATCTGTCAACAGAACAAAGTCATCACCCACCCCACAGCCCCACCATTGAAAGCCATACCTTCACATGCCACCAGACCTTTCCAAATTATTTCCTTAGATTTCATCACCCACCTGCCGAAATCAGACAACTACGATACTTGCATGGTCGTGGTTGACCATGGCCTAACAAAGGGGGTAATTTATTCCCCTTGTGAAGAGACAATCGATGCAATGGGAACCGCCAATCTCCTTTTGAAACACGTATACAAACGCTTCGGCCTCATGGACCAGATTATTTCCGATCGAGGCCCACAGTTTGCATCCAAAGTCTTCCAGGAACTGTGCAAACTACTCAATGTCAGATCCACCATGAGCATGGCCTTTCATCCCCAGACTGATGGAGAAACAGAGAGAGTAAACCAAGAACTCCAAACCTATCTCCAGATCTTTTGCCACAATAACCCCAGAAGTTGGAGCAACCATCTCGACACAGCCAAATTTGCCCATAACCACTGTCCCCACAATGTCACCAAGAAGAGCCCCTTTCAGTTAATAATGGGGTACTTGCCAGTTGCTATTCCCACAGCTAACACCACTACCAACATCCCAGCAGTCCAAGAAAGGATAAATGAACTGCAGGAGATGCATCGAGAAGCCTTAGCAGCCCATGACCTCGCATGCCACCACATGGAATGACACAATAACCGAAGATTCATTCCATTTACCGAAGGACAAAAGGTTTGGCTAGAAGGCACAAACCTCAACCGGAGTTATGAACACCGGAAACTAAGTCCCAAGCCTTTGTCATCGAACAAGTCCTATCCCAACTAACCTATCGCCTTCGGCTCCCCAAACAATGGCAAATTCACCCCATATTCCACGCTAGCCTTCTCACTCCATATGTTGAAACCAAAGCACATGGTCCTAACTTTGTGGAACCACCTCCTGACCTAATAAACGGAGATGAAGAATACGAAGTCGAGGCGATTGTCGGGCACCGCAAAATAGGGAAGGGACTAAGATACCTCGTCAAATGGAAAGGCTATCCCTCTTCGGAAAATTCCTGGGAACCAGAAAGCCATTTAAAACATGCCCGAGACATCCTGCAAGAATACCAATGACGACATCTAAGACTTCTCTTCCATGCCGAAACACCACGCACCTCCAACAGCCAGGAACTTTGGAGTAGCACCCACTCCTGGGCCAGCCCCATACCAAAAACGTACATCCAACGAATCACCGTTTCCCATCCCCACCAACGGAGCTACACTCCCCTTTCCCATGCGACAAGTCCTAGAATGCAACCCTTCACTACCCCGCTACCTATTTCAAGCACAGAAGAGACTACAAGCCCAACTTCAATCACTTTACGACGTCCTCCCGGACATTGAAGGAAAGCCATGGAACCATCCCGACGCAGTCATGTACACCTACCTCTCTCAGGCTATCACCCACATGCAGATAGCCCTATGCATGATCACCTTCACACAGCGACTCCCCCAAATCCGCGATACCATGGTCAGCATTCCTCTGAAACAACCCATCCCCATGCATCCAGATCTGCATATCGCCGCTCACTTCGAAGATGCCACCCAATACAACAAAAGCCCATTTACTCCGCCAACTGCCTTAGACCAATGACAGAAGCCTATTATGGAAGTCAAACCACTACATCCTCCCATGTTCGATGAAACGGAAGATCCAACCGAAGTCAATTGGGACGTTATCAACCATATGGCGAGAACAATAGATGTGGGAGAAGGACCATCACACTCATCTCCAAAAGAACGCCTCGCATCCCCAAATCCATTTGGATTGTTATCTTGGATGGGCATCACCGAGGACGAAATTCCGTCCCTCGTACCCCCGACAGCAATAGACCAAATCGACTACACTCTCCATCAACACCTGGGGAAACGTATAAGAACCCACTCATGAAACCAGTCCCCTCCAGCATCATCTTTTGAAGCTATCACCCCAGAACTTCAGTTGCAATGGCCACCCCCACTCAAACCCTCGACCTCACCAACCTCCTCCTCTTCCTCCGCACCATACAAGCAAACAACGTTCTTGCCCATCAACACCTCCAGCAAGCTACGGAACAAGTCTCCCGAGTTCTTGCAGGACCAATCGTTGACATGATCCATGCCCAAGGACAGGCAGACTTAGCATTCACGTACATCAAGAATGCCCACGAGCTCGCCATGCTCAACCAATACAACCTCGCTGAGTATCTGCAGTTTTTTCAAATTTCTTATCCAACAATACATGACCCTCCTACTCCTCCCATGAACCGACGATGGACTTGCATCCCTCACTTTGGCCAACCACCTCGTATCATCCTTGAGGACCCCAACGACCCCACTACAACTCCCCCAGCCACATACTACGACATTATCAGAACCCGAGCTCGGGAACATTCCCATCTCCTCGGAATGATTAATGCCAACGGGACCCCTCGCTATCCGCCACAGCCGACACCTCCACGCATTACACACCTCGCTACCACACTCTATACCACTGATGAACTCAGGCTCGTCTATCCTGTCCGGATTTCAATAATGAATGACGGCAATGCAACTAGAATCCCCCAACAACCTACTTCGAATCCCTTCCGCATGCCACCGAGTCCCACCAATTATGCTTCCACCACCGCTCGAGCCGCCTCCACTGTATCAACCTCGCCATCCGACTCCCTGCCCCGACGACGTTTCTGGTGGAGAGGAGCCCGGGACGAGAACTTGGAACACCTTAACGGCGTATCAGTTGAGAACCGTGTCCAACAACTCGTCGAATACATTAACACCCGATACCCCAAATCCAAGCACGGTGCTGGACCCTCCGCGCTCCTTCGGGATGACTCTGATGAACCTTCCCCTCACGATTCCCTCATCATCGCCCGAGAATACGGCGCACCCAGATCCTCAGGAACCCGAGAATGACCGATCTCGGTCAATAGCTCACCTGTCATCTCCCCACAGCAGTCCCTCGCCAGCCACGGCAGCCCGAAAGCCCCTCGGACTCCTCTCGCACAACAACCGCACTGTCCAGACCGATGAACACCCGCCATCTCCCACCTCGTCCGACTCTGCACATAGCTACGTCTCCCTTAACTCCTCCGATGGAAACTCCAGCCGATTCACCACCGTCACTGAATTCTTAACTCACGAACAGACGGGTCGAGGCTGAATGGAGTTTCGCATCAAATGACACTGAGAGACCAGCGAGGAACAGGACTGGGTCCGCTCTCAGATCGCCAAGAGGCATGCCGGACCGCCTCACCAATGAGAACAACCCCCAGTCGCCTCTAGAACCGCTGTCTTTCAGGCTCCCCACTATATTCCCCCACGGCAACAACGACGCCGATCCACCTTCATCGTTGGCAGCCCATCTGCCCCCTCTTCTGCAAATGTCCCCCGTCTCCATAGCACATCTTCTCCGTCACTGGCACCCTCCATTTCTTCTTTTGTTACTCCTCCGCAGGGGTCTACGCCATCCCCCGAGCCTTGCTATATTTGTCCGCGCTCTGACAATTACGATGATGCCAACTATGATAACATCGCTGAGAGCAACATCACCGGAGACGCTGTCAGAGACTATTAGGCAAATCCAGAGTCTTTGCCTTGAGCGGGGGGTATTGTTACAATTTTCTTTCTTTTTTGATGACACTTTACTTCTTTGACGGTACTAGTTACTATATTTGATCTTATGCGCTCTATTTCTATCTATTCTCTCGATCTTGGACGATAACAAACCTCAGTTGTAGCTCTAGGCCTTTGCTATTGTTACATGTTTCTTGGTTACCGATAGCTATTGTCTTATGCTCTCCGCCATCTGGAAAAATTGACTTTTATTTTTATATATCATAATATATTTTTGCTATGAGTATACTGTGGCAATAGAGTGCATACTCAATCATACAGCAAATAGGGACTCATACACCTCCCCTTATAGTTCATATATATTTTGTATCATTCTATATCAATTTTGTATTGGAAATACATACCTCATATATTCTATAATAAGTTGTATAATCTATATAGACAAGGTAGAAATTTATTAGATGTATGAACAATAGCACTCAGAGTGTACAGTATTATATGTATTGCCAATGCAGCTTATACACTCAGTCTATGAATTTATCAAACATATAACTCATGTCACAATAATAGTTCAGCAATATAAAGATTCAACTCATTCATTAAACAGGTAACTACATATATATTCAATCCTCAGACTCAGACTCAGACATGCCACTAATATCCATCAAAGAATCCTCCTCTACAGAAGGAATAACAACACCTTGACTATACACAAATATTAGTAAGTTCACATAAATTGTAGCAATGAGCACCTACCTGGCTTGAGTATAGAGCTTATGCATCTTGTGGTAGAACTTGTTGGGAGATCTCTCAAACAAGCGGTTAAGCTCTTTCCATACACGGAGATACTCAGCCTCGAAGAAGCCAGCCTTGAGGTGGGCATCAGGCTTGGTCTCCGCACCGGGCAGCAGCAACTCCGACAAACAAACACCAATCTAGATAAAGTGTAAGTCATAGCCAAGACCAGATAAATTGACTGGGACACACACCGTAGTACCAATGAGCACCATAAGTGCTCCTGGAACAGTCTTCTTATGATACTCACCTTGCCATATCTGAGGGTGGCGAACAGCAACGGAATGAGGTCCATTAAAGAAACACTTCTTGAGGATGGTATGAAAGATGGCACGATCGAGGACATGCTTCGTGTCCAAAGTGTCCTAGCAAAAGTTAACATCAGCACGAATCTCATCAGAGTAAGTGAACACATACTTCGACATCACCTGGATACAGGTATGCTACCTTGTACATCCACTGACGAATACGTTCAGGGTTCGTCGGAGACACCCTGTACTCATCCCGTACAAACATTGCAACCGTCTTCTTGAGTTCCGTTCTGAGAGAACTCATATGCTGGACGCCCTAGTAGTACGAGACAGTGAGCGCAAAGTCAAAAGATCAAATGAGGACACACCATATCAATCAAGAATTTGCTATAATTAGAGTCAGCATGTGCGCGTTCGAGTACTTCACGGAATATTGGCTCGTCAGGGTTCTTGTCAATGATGTCTTCGATGGCGACAATGAGGAGGTGATGGTGAGTTCGAAATCTCTCAGCCGCGGGAGGATATGCCTTGTAGGCATAGAGTGCTGCAGTAAAGGTGAACTTGACGTGTTCGCAAACAATCGTCATCGTGGGGTTCTGACCCTTGATAACGATCCGCCCAATGCTGCTCAGAACGAGGTTGGTCTCAGGCGACCAGGAGCGTTGGACCGGTGCAGGTGTTGGACTCGCCGACGAGGCATATTGACGACGGCGAGAGGGTTTGACCTGCGGACGCTGTGCATCATGTTAGTCTACGATACAAACGGTGAAGTGGAGGACATACCTCCGATATCATTGCCTTATCACGACGGCCTTGTGGACGTTGCGATGCAGCAGGCTGCAAAGCAATATCTTAGCATAACATAATTAGACGCTTGAAGCTCTCAGTACATACCTCAGTGTTGTTCTGGTTGGTGTCGTTGCGACTCGGCGCATGGGACTGGGATGCCTGAGCTGGTGCGGCGCCCTGTCGTTCCTTGGAAGGCCGGCTAACTTGTTTGGACTTACGGACTTGAGCCTCGACATCTTTGAGGTTGAGGAGACGCATCGGAGGCAACCGCGAGGGGGGGGGCGAAGCCATTTCTTGGTCACTTTCGTCCACAGCAGGCCGGTGAATTAGCTTGGGACGCTGGCAAGGGCTCATTGGCAATGGTATGATGAAATAGCAAAAATATGGACATACCTCCCCGCGAAGCGTTCTACTGAGCTCCTCATCATTCATCCTCTCTAGGTCAGTATTCCCCTCGTCATCGCCATCTTCCTCACCGGACCGTTCATCTTCCTTGTCGTTCTCTTCTTCCTCATCGTCGGAGCCATGGTACTCTTCATCGTCGCGATCGTTCTCGTCGTCCTCTTCGATAGGATGTTGGCCACTTTCTTTGACGAGCGAGGAACGTGGGGTGCTCCTATTGCTGCCGTTGGGTTGGATGCCTTTCTTGCTGACCTGGGAAGTGGGGTTCTCGTGCTCAACCTCATCAGAGCCCGAGGGAACAGTCATGCCTTGAGGAAAATAGTGAATTAGGCATTCACAGAATCACTACACAATATGAGATACTCACCAAGCGAAGGTTGAGATTGCGGCATGATAAGTTGTTCGTCGTCTTCCTCCTCGAGCTCGGCGAATTGTTTCGCAAGAATGTCCTCTGCGAGAAAAAGGTATTAGCTCAGTGGTAACATAACGAAAATCACCACTGACTCACCGGCCGGCTGACTCTGTGTCATGCGCTCTCCAGGGGAAGGACCTTTGCCCTTTGTTTGACGACCTGTGGGCTTCCGAGGAGTACCCCTCTTCGTGTTCTTCGAATTGCGACTGGAAGTGGTAGAACGACGAGAGTCTACACGTAGTGGGTGAACGTCAACTCTTTACCGCACTTTCATTTAATGGACGTACCTGAGATCCGTTTCTTCTTTGTCCGAGTTGTTTGCATATCTTCGTCCTCACAGGCCCTGCCGTCATCATCGGCCGCAAGCGCAGCTTGTTGCTCGGCCTTGCGCTTGGCTGCAAGGCGTGGCTTCTGAGCCTCGAGCCAGACTGGGTGACAGAATGATATCAGCAACACTTGTAGAAAGAGGGCAAACTTACCTGACTTCTGGTTCGCCCTTGCCTTCGCAGCACGCACACCTGCGAGTTGCAGTGAGCGGTCAGTGGTCACATGTGTCTACCATACTTAGTACGCACCTGTAACCACGAGCTCTGCAGACTCGTCGGCCACACTGTTGCGACGGGCTTTTCGCCCGGTGGCCGGAGATTCAGGAATGTCAATGAAAAAGGAGTTCATAGCGAATAAATATTAAATAGAAAGGGAATAGTGGGCACGAGCTGAACGCAATGACAATAAGTGCGAAGAGAGAGCAGTCATGGTGCACAGGCCATGCTGACTCACCACAATCGACTATTTAGGAAACTGTCGGCACCAGTTCCGAACCATAAGTCCGAATGCAAAGTCCAACGCAATCTACTTTTGGTCGACTTCGCAACTTGTTTTCATCCTTAACTCGCTGGCGTCCGCGGTCTTGAAGGCTGATGGTTTTGGAGGTTCAAAGGTTCGTATATTTATTGTGCTACTGCTCTTACTCCCCCTCCCGCGTTCTTCCAATTGTCCCTCGCTCTCTGGTTCCTCCTGTCGCCGTGCGATAGGCGAGCCGTGCCTCTGTCTCGGTAGGAGCAACCTCCCCTTTGCTCTCTTTGTTCTCGTTCGGAGCGAACCCTCCCCGCCTGCAAGAATCCAACTCCCACCTTTGAGTCCCTTGTTCCATACCTCCACTCACCCTCAACTCGGTGCTGCTGGGCATTACCTTCACGTCTGGATGATCCCCCTCCCCCTTCTTGTCTATCCTCCCTCACTGCATATCGTCGCTCGGCGTTGCGTTCACCCCATCTCCTTCTACAATGCCCCTAAACCCCTCAATGACCATGTCGCTATGCGGCCCCGGTGCTGTTTTGCGCAGCAGCCACTATGCTGGCCTTCTCAGCTCGGCCGCAGACAGTAAGGAACATAAGCACGAAGGTTAATGGTATGTTATTTGAGTATGTGTCTGACACCGCTTCTGACACTACTATTGTCCTAGGTCTTGCTCTTACATTGACTAGGGTACAACGCGCGGCATTGTCCTTCTCGATGACATCGTAACCCCGTCGCTTCGTAAGTCCTTGTTATCTCGTATCTTTTAGACTAGGCTGCTCATGTTCTGTACAGGTGTCGATACTCCCCACTGTAAACACATTCGGTACAACAACCCCTCGCCGTACCCTTGGTGGTACTCCTCGCACGATGTCAACCGAGGGCAGCTGCACCTATCGGTTATTGCTCATGTCATTATCATAGCTAAATAATCTCGAGTTGAACGTTCCCCACTGCGTAGACTCTGTGCCCCTGTACCTTACATCCGTAGCTGCTTGAATATTATATTGTTTCACTCATAGTCTCGCCCATGTGGGCGCCTCTTCACTTGCAGATTGGTAAGTTGCGGTGGTCATTGATAGTCGCTTCTTGCGCTGTCCCGTCATTCATCTTCTTGGTAGGTGTTCCCTTCCATTGATACCGGGCCAAGCTGAGTTGTATATATGTACAGATGGTTGCCTATTGTGAGGGCTGTACGCGCAATTTCAGCATGGAAAATTTCCTGCGGCATCTGGCCCTTACGAAGAACCCGCAATGTCAAGCTTATCGTGACCGTATTCGCGGGAGATTCCCTAGCGGCAGCAATCGAAATCCCTCTCCAAATTCTTCAGAAGATGGTGATAACCAACCGATGGCAGTGGATCACACGAAGTACTCCAGTGGCAGCGAACCAGATGCTGCTCCCTCGGACCAAGATCACGATCATGATGGTCCTGAAGTCGTGCTGTTCGATGGCGACTACTTTGGCGATGACTACGGTCCCGCTGACTTTGGGATGGAAGAGGATGCAGATGATCTCGAGTACAATTATGAAGTGAATGGAAGCCAGTATGGGGGTTCTGACGATGAGGATTTCGAACATGAAGCCCCGGATCCAGCTAGGCCGCCCTCTGATCCTTCCTCAAGTTCTTCAAGCTCTACCTCTGGGCACTCCTCGCCTTCTCCCCCTTCCTCTCCGTCGTTGCCAGCTTCGCCAACAACATCCTCTGGTTCATCACCAACTGATACGTCGAGATCAAGTACGCCTGCTGATCACTTAGCAGGCTTAGCAGCACGAAATGCACGTCTCCGGGTGGAGAAGGCACTCCGTCAGGACATCCACATCAAGCCGTTTCCTCTCGACTCAGCTGGTGCACCTCTTGACGCACGCGATCCTGCTGCT
>MU275414.1:3085-39232 GCA_022160315.1 Panus rudis PR-1116 ss-1 | reverse complement strand
ATGGGGATGTGGATTGTGAAACCAGAGCGCCTGCGAGGGGGTCGAAGAGCAAAATCCGTCGTTCACCTTGATTCTGTACTTCGCGCAGCTCATCTCATCCCTGCTTTTGGGAAGGAACATGTCCCCGCAAACTTTAGTCATACCTGGTCACTCGACTGTTTCAATGCTTACTATGTAAATAAGTACGCAGACCACCATATGTATGAAATAGTATTTTGACTTGGAGAAGTTGTAACTTTGAGGTGAATTACTAGTGATGTTCCGCTGGCTTGACAGGACTTACGGACACTTGGAACTACTTGGTAAGCTTGTAAACAAAGCCGAATTTGAGCTGCCTTCAAGATGAGACCAAGTGTCTTCAAGTTGCCCAAGTGTGGCCAAGCGACCCAAGACTTTGTGCCATTTTCCTGATGTTGGGTACTCCATTCTTGTTCCAGCATCGGATCACCCTAGGATTCAACCCTATCACTATTTCTGTCGGAAGTCCTCAAGCACTACAGATCGAGGGCAAACACATACGCATTCTGGAATCTCGAGCTGCAGACATTCTAGACAGTCATCTAGAAGAAGCTCGGATGCTTCTCCATGAGTATGCAGCCGACATCTGTAAAGATGCTAGTGACTCGCCTTTGCCACCTCTCCGCGCAATCAATCACACTATTTCACTAAAGGATCCGCACAAGACATACACTTGGCGACCTTCTCGATGCCCTGATGCTCATCGTGCAAGCTGGACTGAGAAGCGAGATGCTTACCTCAAGTCTGGCCGGTGGAAAATGACGACTGCGAGGAACGCAAGCCCAATGCTTCTTCTGACAAAGCTGGGTACTGGGGTGAAGGGAGTGCCTCCGAAATTACGCTGTGTAGTTGATTTACGAGAACGCAATGCGAATACGCATAAAGTGACATCTCCTTTACCAGATATGGAGGCAATTCTTCAACGTGTCTCTAGAAAATGGTACCGCTCACTCATAGATGGTAAGGATGCTTACGAGCACATTCGTATTGCTCCTGAACATGTCGAACGAACTGCCATGACTACGCCGGATGGTAACATGGTTAGTCTTGTGCTCCAACAGGGAGATTGCAATGCCGTTGCCACATACCAAACTCTCATGAACCACATCTTTGGTCCATTCATTTCCGTCTTTATGGATGTGTACTTGGATGATATTGTGATTTACTCTGACACTCTTGATGAGCATATGAATCATGTCCGCACCGTGATTGACATTCTTCGACGAGAAAAACTCTACCTCAGTGCCTCAAAACTCCACTTCCTCTGTCAAGAAATGAAGATTCTTGGATGAATTGTCGATGATGATGGCATCCGCATGGATCCTGACAAAGTCGACTCCGTTCTCAATTGGAAAGTACCCACCAACAAAGAACTTCTGTGTGGAGCTCTTGGCTCTGTTGGTTACCTCGCTGACGACATTGCCACTATTCGGATCCCAATGGGGATTCTGACTTCGCTTACTGGATCTGACTCAAGCTTCAAGTGGGACTACACCCACCAATGTGCGTTTGAACAGATTAAACATCTCGTTCATGATCACCGGGAGCATCATCGTGTACCTCTTGATTACTCAAAAGATGCTCCTCCCATTTGGCTTGTCACCGATGGCTCTCTAGGCGGAATTGCCGGAGTTGTTTGTCAAGATAGTGACTTCAAAACAGGTCATATTGCTGCATTCTTTTTGGTGAAACTGACATCTGCACAAATGAATTACCCCGTCCATGAAATAGAAATGTTGGCGGGAGTTGAGTCTATGAGAAGGCATCGTGATATCCTTCTCGGATGCCGGTTTACTTGGGTCACTGACCACAAGGGTCTTACACATCTGTTAGCGCAATGAGACCTCTCAGGATGTCAAGCATGTTGGCTCGAGAAAATTGCAGGATTTGACTTCAAGATTCAGTATGTGCCTGGAGTAGAGAATGTGCTCGCTGATGCATTGTCTCGCATTTATTCTCATGACCAACCGGGTACTGTGCGTGCACCTTCTGAGTATACTGAACATGATGTTGACGAGCGGTTCGATGAACGGCTCGCCTCATGTTCTGTCTCAATGCCTGTACTTGTTGACCTCGAGGCTTCAGCAGCATGATTGGCTCCTCCACCCTCAGACCGAGTTCTTCGCCAGAAGCCTCAGCGGGTGCCTGCTACTAAAAGTCCTTGGACTGTTCGGCAGAAGGGAAAGACATCCGCTAAACCAGGTAAAGAATCTTTGAAGTCTTCTCCCGAGGTCTTGTCAACAACAGATCCATCGGTCAAGTCTAGCAAGATACAGGGTAACAGAAATGGCGGAGAACCTAACACTACAACAGTAGTTGAAATGCATCCGCATACTCGCACTGTTCCCCTTCCAGCAGAAACCGGCCGACCCGAAACCTCTAAGGAGTTTGCTAAGCGAATTCAGCGTGTCGTTCTGCACGGCCCTCGTACAGAACGGCAGGAGGGCGGGAGTGCAGAAGCAGCTGCACCACATGGTACTGAACCACCGCCACCGACAGAACCAGTCACTAGTTCTCTGTGGTCCCGGCAGAAAGAACATGCAGCGGAGGGCATGCCTGTAGAGTCACCTCCATCTGAAAACAGAACTGAGGTCTCTGACCAATTCTTGGACTATGTGAAACACCAGGAGAACATGGGCTTACTTGCTATGGTGAAAGGTCGCTATGTGGATGACACATTCTTTAACGCTATACTAAAGGAACCTAAGCAGTACAAGAATTTCACCGTATCAGATGGATTCATCTTCATTAAGGATGATGGGCAGAACTTACTATGTATCCCAGACATCATTCACAACGGACGAAAGGTACAAGAGATTGTAATCTCTCACGCGCACTCACTATTGGCGCATCTTGGTGCTTTCAAGACCACAAGCCTTCTGCGCAGTCATGTATGGTGGAAAACCCTGACTTCAGATGTGAAAGCCTACTGCGACACTTGCATGACCTGTAAACGCAGTAAGCCTTCAAACCAGAAACCCTACGGGCTCCTCAATCCTCTCGACGTACCTGGGAAGCCCTGGGAAGCAATAGGAATAGTGTTACGATCAAGGGTCTGGGATTGTAACGTTACTGCGAGAGGGCCTCTCACGGGTTCTGGTTCAGACAAGGGTCAAGGGATTCCAGGGAGAAGCAATGTATAGAGGGCGAGGTATCTAGTACAGAGAGGCTGAAGGTCACGGAGGTCAGACTGGGGAGCTAGCTACTATACATGGGGGTCCTTATATAGATCAGAGAACAATAAGACGACAAGACAATAGCGAGGGAATGGTTGTCAGGGCAGGACAATAACAGTGATGGTTGTCAAGCAAGACAATAACTAAGGCTATGCACACCGCATGTCATCCGTGATAAATATAGACAAGTCAAAGGTTCAAAGTTGTATCTTCCATATCAAGGTTAACAAAAGGCAAGGGTGATGGAGTGACCGTGACTGTGACCAGGGGGTGACAGGTGACAAGTCATGTGATCTCTAAAACTGTAACATTACCTCCGTCTCAAGGAGTTTACTCCGGAAACTCCCTAACATTCTAGAAGTCGTTACTGGCAATCATGTCCTCAATGAGGGTGGTTCGTTCCTCCTGAGAAAGTTCGGCAATCATTCATCGGACTTTTGTAGAGTCGGTGACAGGGGTCTGAGTAGGGATGTGGTTAATGGTCGCGTCGTTGTCATTGGGGCGAGGGCAATTCGTGGCGATGTGTCCAGGTTGTCTGCATCGGAAGCACTTTTCTTGCTTTCGAAGAGATTCTCTTTCCGCAAAGGACAGTTTGTTAAGTCGAGCAGTGGATGATCGTCGAGGGTAAGTCATGGTGTCAACAACATACTGGTCGTCGAATCGGCGAGTGATGGCATAGAGTTTATCGAAGGTGTCAAGGGTGTCAGGGTCAACATGATCAATCTTGTTCTTGAGCCCTGGCTTCAATCCCCGAAGGAATTTAGCACGAAGGAGCTTCACATCGGTGTAGCCGGCACGGGTTCGATAGGTGTAGCCGGCACGGGTTCGATAGGTGTCAAAGGCGGTGATATATTCTTGGGCTCCTGCCCATTGTCTGAGGTTCTCGAGGGCAGCTACGGCGGCGGCGATTACGTCGGAGGGAAGGAAATGTTTCTCAAAGGCTTCCTTGATTTCTTTCCAAGTCTTATTGAAGCCATTGTCGGTGTACCATTTAACTGCCCAAGTGGCGGTGGCACCTGATTGACAGAAGGACAGAAGATAAGCACCTTTCTGAGTATCGGTGGTATAGAAGCTCGAATTGGTTCCGAATTGAATTTCGCAATGTAGCAACAGGGGTTTTACTTTATCGATGGAGCCATCAAAGGCTGTGGGCTTGGCGATGTCAAGGGGCTTGGACATGGTGGTCGCTGTAGTCTGTGTCTGTCTGGGGGTCGATGTCTGTGTCGAGGGGTTCTGTGTCTGTGGTCTAGGTGTCGATGGGATCGATGTTTCTGTGGGTTTCTGTGTCGATGTCAAGGGGGTCTGTGTTTCTGTGGGTCTCTGTGTCGATGTCGAAGGTACAGGGGTCGGTGTCAGTGGTGTCTGCAATGGTCGAGGTGTTGAGGTACTGGATGTCGATGGTTCTGGCCAATAGCAATCTCCTACAACTTCTTCGAAGCTATTCCCTGAGAAGAATCTCCAAACATTACCAGTCTTTGACCAGGCGATGGAACGTCCGTCTAAAAGACAAGTGCGAGAGGAGTCAAGAGTGGAGTTCGGTGGTGGGTTTCTGGGGTCATTGTTTCGAGGTTGGTCGACAAATTCAGAGGTAGGGACAGTCGTCTGACTGCCGTCAGCGTAATGCCAGTATCGATCAAAGATGAGAGGACAATCGTTAAGGTGCCAAAGACCGTCACAAAATCTGGCGTTAAGCGGGGGTTGGTTTTCAATGTTGTTTCGTGCCGTGGTGTCAGTGGGTGCAGGCGGTACTCAATTCCCGCTCTGATCTAGGGGTTCTGGGTGTTGATGGTTCTGTGTGTCTGTGGTTCTATGTGTGCAGTGCCTAAGCTTCTTAGCGCTACTGTACTCCCGGCCTAATTACGCCTCGGGCTTCTCGTGGGGCTCTGTCTCGCTGAGCAAGCGATCACACATCAAATGGAGGGTATCCCGATCTAGGTTCCCAGTGTCGCAGGGATCCGCGGAGTCGACAATAGTTCTGGGGGTCAAGGGGTCCCGAGTACTAGTTCTGGGTTCGTGTGTGTAAGGTGTCAATGGATACACCTTGGGTAGGGGGAGTCTGACCTATTGTTACGATCAAGGGTCTGGGATCGTAACGTTACCGCGAGAAGGCCTCTCACGGGTTCTGGTTCAGACAAGGGTCAAGGGATTCCAGGGAGAAGCAATGTATAGAGGGCGAGGTATCTAGTACAGAGAGGCTGAAGGTCACTGAGGTCAGACTGGGGAGCTAGCTACTGTACATGGGGGTTCTTATATAGATCAGAGAACAATAAGACGACAAGACAATAGCGAGGGAATGGTTGTCATGGCAGGACAATAACAGTGATGGTTGTCAAGCAAGACAATAACTAAGGCTATGCACACCGCATGTCATCCGTGATAAATATAGACAAGTCAAAGGTTCAAAGTTGTATCTTCCATATCAAGGTTAACAAAAGGCAAGGGTGATGGAGTGACCGTGACTGTGACCAGGGGGTGACAGGTGACAAGTCATGTGATCTCTAAAACTGTAACAAATAGACTTCGTTGGGCCATTACCAGAGTCTAAGGACCGAGATGCTTCATATGATTCCATCACGGTAATTATTGATCTGCTCACCTCGATGGTACACCTTGTACCGAGTCGGACTACTTACACCGCAAAACAAGTAGCCGAGCTTATCTTTGCAGAAGTCTACAAGCACCATGGAATGCCTCATTCAATTGTAAGTGACCATGATGTTCTTTTCACGAGCCTATTCTGGACGCACCTACATCAACTTATTGGCATCGACCTGTGTATGTCGAGCGCATACCATTCAGAGTCTGATGGTGCTACCGAACAGGTAAATCAGGTAATCACCCAAATGCTGCGGCAGTGTGTTAGTCCCAGTCAGAAGGACTGGGTAATGAAACTACCTGCAATCGAATTTGCAATCAACATCTCTAGATCTGAATCTACTGGATATGCACCTTTCTTCCTGAATACCGGACGCATGCCTCGAACCATGATTTGGGATGATGCACCACCTGAAGAATATCCCGCAGTTCGTACCTATGCTCAGAAAGTGAAGGCAGCCATAATGGCTGCGCACGATAGCATACTTGCTGCTCGAGTTAAGCAAACTCAAGCTGCAAACCGTAAACGGCAACCTGCACCTTTTACAGTTGGTGACTTGGTGTATATTTTGACAAAGAATATCTCCTTACCTAAAGGTCTTGCTCATAAGTTAGCCCCCAAGTTTATCAGGCCGTATCGTATCCTTAGGGATTTCGGAAACAACTCTTTCCGGATAGACCTTCCTGGTAACCTGAAACAGCGCGGGATTCACAATGTGTTTCATTCGTCGCTACTCAGAATACACATACCGAATGATGACAGACTCTTTCCGGGCCGTCTGGAGAACCAGGTGGCTGAATTCGAAGACAAGGCAAATGAATGGGCGGTAGACTCGATCGTGTCTCACAAAGGACGCGGTCGAGATGCGATTTTTGAGGCCGTGTGGAAGTCTGGTGACCATACTTGGATACCATATTCCACTGCACCAAACCTAAACGCACTCAAGGGTTACTTCGAGGTTTTAGGTGTCAACAATGTAGCTGACCTACCTGAAGGCTACGGAATGCCACCCGAAGATGATCCTCAGGTCTTTTTGGGTAGCGTAGTACTCGCACGTGAACGGAGAGCGCGACAACCTATAAAAGAGGGTGGTCAATGGATGAGGACACGCAGAGTTCCCCAGTCGAAGAACTCACCTGCGCTGTGTCCTCTAGTATGCCATTTTCGACCTAATACTTCACTGTTATTGCTCACTGATCTTTCTTTCCATTTTATTAGGCCCTGCATCAGTCACCCGAATGCCCACTCCCTCGTCCTCCGTAATCCGGCCACCAATGCCAGTTTCCATTACGGAGCTCACCAGTTGAAGGAGTATCATGATTTCCATAGGTTCATTAGCACTCCGCGCTCTCTCGAGAATCAACCGCAGGTAGCCCCTGGTGGTTACGATGAGTTCGCTGAGATCTGGAACGCTGACCTCAACTCTCCCTTCGGCTTCACTCGCTACGACGCCGCTACTAGGGCCGTCGTGATGGCCGAGAGGTCTACTATCCCCTTTGACCGTCTCGTTGAGATGCCTCCTCCCCCTACCACCAATATCCAGGATGATCCCATGGGTCGTATGGCCATGTACATCTCCAACCAAGCCGTTCTTAGGGATATGCGGGATTGTGAGGCTTACGAGCGTCATAACAGACAGCGTGAAAGCCTTAACAATGTTCAATGGTATAACATGCCAGGCACTGGTCGTACAGCCGGTCCCTCTCATTCTCAATGCCACAGATCTAGGGCTGCTCGAAGGGCCACCACCGATGCCATCTTCTTTGGTGCTGCTGAAGTGGGAGTACCCACTAATCCATCCACTCCTGTCAACAGCTCCCCCGCTCTTGCACCTGCGGCGGAAATTCTCTCCCCCGCTGCCTCCGTCATGGCTATAAACACCTCCTTTGGAGACCTCAGTATCAATGCACTCCCCGACAGCGTAGGCATGGACATGATTTCCCTTCCTAACAACCCCATTGACCTCACCAGGGATTTTATCAATAACACACCTTCTAATGATGTTGATATGAACATGGAAGTTGCGGAGCCTATAGATACCGCGGCTACCGACAACGTCGAGACCCAGGCTGAGGACAGTGCGATCACTATGCCTGAGGGCTTTGTGGACCATGATGATGGGTTCTTGACTCAGGATGTCACTCTCTTCTCCGAGTCCCTCATGCAGGAGCAGGAGGATGGTGAAGAACAGGTTACTGGAGGAGAAGAGGTTACTGGAGAGGAACAGGTTTCTATGGCTTGATGTTGTGGTTGTGGTTGAAGAACATCGTGGCAACGATGCTCGGAGGGCGGATGTAACGAGTGCATTATGAACTGATTCGGTTATGCTTACTAAGGTTTCCCTTTATAGTTATGTCTCTGTTTTTCTTTGCTCTCTCTCTCTTATTCTGTGTTGTCTCTTTGGTCTTCGGTCCACCTATGCCCTTCACAGTATATAAGGACTTCGTCCTCTGTATGTACCCCCAAGTTGGATTGAACAAACAGTCTTCCCCCCTGTCTATCGTTCATCTGACTTCTGTGTGACGCGACCGCTTTTCCTTCTTAGGAGCGCCAGCGTTACATACTCCGTTGACAGAATGAAGTGCTTCATAACAGTAACACCTCTTTTAGATTGGCTCGCCACCATTCATTTTTGCCTGGAGAAGGCACTTCTTGGCGTAAAGGAAAGACAATAGATCCTCATGAATGGGGAGCGGCTGGAATACCTGATGAAGAATTAGACCTAGAAGCACAAAAATGACAACTAGACATGTATGCCGGTAGATTAGACTTCAATGAATTGTTTTATGAGGATCCTGACTTTGACGAGGCCACTCAGGCTGAAATTCTTGCCTACTGGAAGGCTAAGAAAAATGAAAGCATTGCTAAGGCTCAGTTGGAAAGTGTGAAATCTAAGGACAAAAGCAAAGAAAGTGTTAAATTCAATGTCGCTACTACATCTCTGTAAGGAGGTCAGGTGATCGCGGAAGTCACACGATCGCCTTGGAAAGATAATCAGAGGAAATTGAGGGCACCTTATTTTGATTATGTAATTGACTATACAGTTGGTCGGTGGCTTGCCTTAAAAAGGCCACCATCATAGTCACGCATACTCAGTTCTTTTGTAATTTCTTGCGTATATTGGTTAATCGGAACCCCGGTTCAACTTAGTACACGCGAGTGAACCTGAAAGAACTACCTCAATTTTACACTTTTTTAAGTCGCGGATAGAATCCGAAGACCAAGCGCAAAGCATCAAGAATGACCCGCACCAAAACCAGCAAAACCAAAACCAAAAGCTGACAGGCTGCGAGAACCGCAGCCAATGGTAATCGAGAGAACAGCAGAGATCCCCCTAGGGGATCTGGCACAACTCCCGATAACCCAGAGGTTGGGAATGCTTCGCATATAGCGAATGCTGGCAGTTTACTGCTAGGCCCCCCTTGCTCCAGCTTGGCACCAGCGATATCAGGGGTTGGTAACAACTTGAGTGGTATCGCAGGAACGCGTGAGGAAATCCTAGCCCGACTGAGAGCCAACAATGCAACTCCTACTCCAAGCGAGTTGAGTTCGCTGACGCCATCGAACAGATTGGGCGCAGCGAACCAAAGAGGCACAACAGTCGAGCAGGTAGAAGAGATGTTAAGACCCTGTGAAACGGAATCCCCTGACAGGATTCCTGAGGAATGGCAAAACAACTCCGATCCTGCTACGTTCCAATGTTCTGAGCGCATGAGCCAATTCTTGAGAAGCATCAGAAACTCTGTAAGCTTGATCGCCGATGATGCCAATCTCAATAGAACTGAGATTGAAAGATTGAGAGAAGCACAAGGGGAAACCATTGCGTATCTCAATCAGATTCACCATGCAATCGAAAGAGGAGAACGTCGAGTGATGGCAGGGGAACCCATAAGGTCCAGGGACAGTCCATCAGGAATTACAACTCGCGAAAATGAGGATGAGTGGATCGCTTGTATGATCGAAGATAGAGAGTGACCAATCAGTAGTGAAGAAAGCATGGAGGACTATCTGTGGAGAGTCCGCCGAGCTGACAACTACCTGGGTCGCATCTATCGTGAATGACATACATATGATCCCATGATGATGGGCCAACCTGGAAGGCAAGGCAGTTCCGCTAGTCAACGGAACAATAGAGGGATTGCACAACCAATCCCCCAGCCGGCCCAGAGCACCACAACAGAAAGAAACAACAGAAATGGTAGAGCATCCCATCCAGCAAGTGCCAATAGTGTCCCAGCGATAACCACCAGACATGGCCCTGATGAAGAGACACGACTTCGTCAAGCAGGCTTGTTAGGTGGTACACCAGGAGGACCTGGTGGAGATCACTCAGATGATGGAAACAGTAATCCATCAGGCCACCATGGACGGAATGGACGAGATCGCAATAGCGATTAACCATTCAGGGATAACAACTTCAACAACCCAGATGACACTGGTGGATTTGGGGGATTCGGTAATGGCAGTGCCCCACCGAATCCTCCCAATGGACCCCCTGGAGGAGGACCACCGGATGATTCATCCATTGAAGACGAATCGGACGAGTTGGATGACGAGGACGAAGATGAAAGAAACCCTGATCGTCAAGCATGAATCAACTCGCGCAACAGGATGAGGTCACCTACGCCCTATGGCGGGAACAACCCACCATCCCAGTTCTACCCAGTGGCTAATGCGGGTGGACATGTGAATAGGAATGGTAATCCTGCACGAGTAGGACCAGGAGCTCTGACAGGGGTGAGAGATCATTCATTGGACTGGATCCGACAAATGATCAGAGAAAAGGTTGGGCAAGGAGGAGGAGATCCCTCTGTAGCCAAGGCATTGAAGCTGTCTCCACTCGATTGTTATCGAGGTAGGGACGATATCGAAACTTTCAATACGTGGCTTCAACAATTCTTAAGGTGGCTATGCCTTCACGGAGTTACAGGACCTGAAAGGGATGCTGACCGACTGAGCATCCTGGGAATGATTCTCGAAGGACCTGCCATCAATTGGTACAACACCATCATCGAGTCGACCAATCGACAGGTCGCCCACTGGATGTTCAAGAACGTGATGGTGGCACTATTCACTCAATTCATACATAAATTGACGATAGCAACTGCCACTGAACGCTTCAAATGAGTGCGGTATACCGAACATGGAGGTGCTGCACAACTATTCAATGAGTTGATTCACTATGCGGCTAGAATGATTGAGAGTCCTGATCCATACACACTGAGATGATGATTCTGGAATCAGCTACCACGAGCAATAACCACTGTCCTGGGACAAGCTTGTGGACTGTCCGCTGAGCAGACAGACGCTAACACTCTGGTTGCCGCAGCTGTGGACGTTGAGGATGTGATTCATTCAGAACAAATCAGTTCTTGATCATTTAATAGCAAAGCGAGCAGTTCCAGAGCAAGGATCAATGATGACAGAGGTCATCGATCCGGACAACACCGCCCTGGATTGTCAAGAAACAGAGATCATCGAGATGATCGGTATACTCGACAAATCCCTCGACGAAGTCATCATCGCTCCGACAAAGAAAAAGAATGGGCGGACAGCGATCGAAAGGATGACCCTAAACAGAGACAATCCAGTAACTTCGATCACAAAGGGAAAGGTGTTGATAAATCGAGTGTGCGTTACTTCGCCTGTGGAGGCAAAGGCCACTACTCCACCGATCCTGAGTGCCCAAAGTGAGCTGGACCGTCTCTACGGCGAATGGAAGATGAAACCCACGATGTAGAGTCCGCTGGAGCTGAGAATCATACTTCTGAACGATTGTCATCCATTGCAGAAAGTTGCGATGAGGACAATCAATCAGACAATGAAAATCAACGGACTATGGAGGACGAAACGGATAGTGATGTACCTGACGGCACACAGTACGATTCTGATGGATCATACACCTATCCATTCGAATCCTATAGTGAAGATGACACAGAGTATGACAGTGCTGAAGAGGGACCAACAGAATGATTCTACCACATGCGTATTCTCGAAGCACCAGAATCCAACCATGAGGATTCTAGTGACGATGAGAATACTGCTGAGTCTGAAGAATCAGAAGGGCCTGTCCTTGTCGAACTACGAAGACATCGAAGGATAGAATCCGACGGAGAACACAATGATATGCCCAAGCTCCAATCAGTGTCAGATTCTGATTCAGAGTCTTCGCTCTCAGATGACAAAGAAACACCCCATCTAATATCCTCGAGTGACAACGAGGATGTTGAATGGGTGAACCAGAAAATACCAATCAAGAGCCAGTGGGACCCACTGCGTACCTTCAGATGGAGAATGAACAGCTTCGACACGAAATCGAAGCACTCCATCGTGTTGTACAACGACAAAAGGGACAATTGCAGTTGTGGTACGAATTCACCAACATGTTAGAGGCCACGGCAAAGAAAGCATTGATTGACGAATCAAAAGAAGCAACCGATCGTAAAGGGAAAAGAAGACAACAGTCTGAAGGGCCGATGTCACGATTGGATGCAGACTCGATTCGTCTCCTAGCTAATAACGTCGCCAAGCTTGAACAGAATTACGAATGGCTCAGCATCGACTTCTGCGAACTGCAGGAAATGAGGAATGTCGCCAGTTCTTCAATGTCGATCAAAGATAGACGAGAAAGAGTCAAAGCGTCCATTCGTTGTTCAGCATCCTACGTTGATGAATATCGAAGAGAAAAACAGGATAGGCTAAAGGAATTGATCAATCAATTATCGATCAAGTCCATGCCTATGGGAGTGATGACCCCACCAGGATTGTACCAGTCGGTGCCCGATGATGCCCATTGGTCACGACCAAGGGTATGACGAACATCTTCACCCAGGGAACAACGTCGAAGTTGACAACTTGAAGGATTACGAGCGATCGCAACTACAGGCGATCGCGAGTATTGAATGTCATTGACTCCCAAGGGCAGAGAACAGCCAACCAGAGGATTCCAATGTATTACCATGTACGTTGAGGTAAATGGCTTGAAGGGCCTGGCACTACTAGATTCTGGCAGCTCAATTGATGCCATGAGCCCAGAGTTCGCCAGGGTATCCAACGCAAAGACATTCCAGTTGGATAAACCTGTCGGACTACAACTCAGGTGTGTTGGGAGTCGATTGGCCATTAACTACAGCACTCAGTCCATAGTATCACTCAGTAACTGTACCAATGAGGTGTACTTCGACATAGTGAACCTCGATCACTATGACATGATCCTCGGTATCCCATTCTTGCACCAATTTGGCATAAAGATTGATTTTGAAAATGATCTCGTGGTGGTCGGAGGTATGACAATCGCTTCTCTCAAAGGGGGGGAGGGAGTGCATACCGCCAAACCTACACGGCATCTGAACAAGATGGCAGCCAAATACGAATGGGCAACCAAGGCGAAGGATCGGAATGAGTAGCAACCAAAAGTGGCTGCTGTTCATACCGAAGCCACACCTAGTGAGGGTTCCATTGAAGTGGAACCCAGCCGATCTAGGTCGTACAAGATGATTATAGAGGATGTGGAAGACGAATATGACCGTATGGAGAGGAACCAGAGAGAGAGGATCGCCAAACAGCGATCCAAGACAGAGAAAACCACAAAAAAGAAGAAGGAAATTGTCAAGTGATGATCTCGAGAGGGAGAGATGGAATTGCTGACAAGCGATTCCAACAAAGATGATTCGTTACCAAACAAATCTATAGCTAGGGTAGAGCCAGAAGTTAGCAAAAACTACGGTATTGACGATATCCCAAAGCTCAGAGCTGTGTGGATAGATCGATACCAAGACATAATGAATGGCACACCTGCGAAACTTCCTTCTCTCTGAGAGATCAACCATCACATACCACTCATCAACGAGAACAAGATCTACCACTACCATTTGTCGAGATGCCCAGACCAGATCAAGCCGGAATTACTGGCTAAGATCAACAGGTATCTCCAGGCCGAATGGTGGACGCGAACAAAGGCTACCCAGGCTGCCCCCATGTTATGCATTCCTAAGAAGGATGGTCGACTATATATACAGTGGTCGACTGTCGTAAACAAAACGACAACACCCATAGGGATGTTACGCCTTTCCCGGATCAAGACCAGATCCGAGGAGACGTAGCAAGGGCAAAGTACAGATCGAAAATTGATCTGTCGGATGCGTAGGAACAAATCAGGGTTGAACCTGAAGATGTCAAAAAGACAGCATTCGCAACCGTCTATGGGACCTTTGAAAGCAACATGATGCAACAGGGAGACTGTAATGCACCGTCGACGTTCCAGAGACTGATGACACATGTATTCCGAGAAGTTATCGGAATATTCATGCATGTGTATCTGGACGACATTTTTGTATTCTCAGATTCCATCGAGGAGCATGAAAAACACTTGCAATATGTGTTTGATCATCTTTGGGACATGCAGCTATACCTGCGTACCGAAAAATGCGATCTGTACTCCGAAAAGATGGACTGCCTGGGACACATAGTTGACGACAAGGGGATCCACGCCAACAAGGACAAGATGATGAGAATAATGGAATGGAGAACTCCTCGAATGTATAATGACGTTGAAAAGTTCCTTGGACTTGTGCAATATATTGCACAATTCATGCCAGACGTGTCCACATATATGGGCCCATTACATGGTATGATAAGGAACGGTCATGTGTTCGAGTGGCGACCCATTCACCAGAAATGCTTTGATTCAATCAAAGCTCTCGCCTCCAAGTCCCCCATACTCAAACCGATTGACCTGAAGGGATCAAACAACCCAATATGGGTCATTTGCGATGCTTCGGTATTGGGAGTTGGGGCAGTATATGGCCAAGGAAAAGACTGGAGGACTTGTCAACCTGCTGGCTTCATGTCCCAGAAGTTCACAACGGCGCAACATGTGTATCGTGTCTTCGAAATGGAGATGATCGCGATACTTGAAGCACTGTTGAAGTGGGAAGAGAAGTTGATAGGGTTTCCCATACGTATTGTCACCAACCACAAGGCATTGGAATTCTTCAAACAGCAAGCTCGTTTGTCAAATTGACAAACATGCTGGATGGAATACCTAGCCAGATTCACGTATTCAATCGAGTATATCAAGGGCGAGGACAACAAAGTCGCAGATTGCTTGTTGAGATATTACGCCTCAGATCGGCTGGGAGAAACCCATCCCAATCATGAGTACGTGAATGCTGACTGGCGACTCGACAAAGAGGGCGACGACTTGCTGTTCGATCGACTCGCTGAGGTTTGCGCAATGCGAACTGATACCAACAAATGAGAGGTGAAAGAAGTGGTGGAAGACTGTGACAAGGAAGCTGAAGAGATGCGTGTTCACGCATCTGCGACCAGAAGTGATGAAGATGAATTGCACGATGGCGATTCAGACCCCACCTGGCTTGAATCTCAGACTAAGGGACCACCCCTTTGAGAGAAGATCGAAGAGGAACTTAACCTCCCCGATCTATGCAGGAAGGAGTATCCAAAGGACGAGTTGTTTGCTAAGGTGATCAACGCCTCTAGCGAACACAAGTCATTTGAGGTGAAGGAAGGCCTGATATATACCATCAATAAACATGGAGATCGAGTATTGTGCTTACCTCGATCGATGGTCGACAAATGACAATTAACGGAAATTGTCATTAACCAAGCTCACAAGGCAATCGGACACATGGAACCACAGCAAACTGACGAATATGTTCGCCACTGGTTCTGGTGGCCCAAGATAGGTGTCAATATCCAAAAGTTCTGCGACAGTTGCAGAACTTGTCAGATGACAAAAATGAGCAGTCAGAAGCCACAAGGACTTCTGCACTCGCTCCCTATCCTGAGGCGACCGTGGGGTTCAATTGGAATGGACTTTGTAGGTCCATTCCCAGAGAGCGACGATTTTGACTACCTTTGGGTAGTAATTTGCCCATTGACTTCACAAGTACATCTCATACCAATTCGGACAGCAACTTGAGCCACCGAATTGGCATGGATATTCGTGAAAGAAATTGTTCATCTTCACGGATTACCCAACTCAATTGTATCTGATAGAGATAGCAAGTTCACGTCTTGATTCTGGAGAGAAGTGCATCGTATATTAGGGATCAAGTTGCTTATGTCCATGTCGTTCCATCCTCAGACAGATGGAGTGTCGGAACGCAGCATTCGATCAGTAAGCCAAGTACTACGATCCATGGTATCTTCAGACCAGACCGACTGGGTCAAGAAACTACCCATGGCTGAATTCGCACTGAATTCGACTAGGAGTGCATCGACCAGCTTTGCACCATTCAAGTTGAATGGTGCTATGCCGCGGATTGCGTTCAACGGCGATCCTCGCGATGTAATGCCAGAAGTAAGAGCTTTTGCGATGCAGGTCCACAACAACCTATTGGCTGCTCACAATACATTTCTTGAAAGTCGCATCGTGCAGATATACCAAGCCAATAAACGGAGGAGACCTGAGAAAGGGAAGAAGGACAAGGAGCATCCATACGACGAAGGACAACTCGTTTATGTGTCCACTCAGAACCTCAATCTTCCTAAAGGAAGAGCTCACAAACTGATGCCCAAGTATGTTGGACCATTCAAGGTCCTTAAGTCATACCACGATAGTTCAACCTACGAAGTCGAACTACCAGAGGAGCTCAGGAAACGAGGGATCCACCCCAAGTTTCATGCGAGCCTATTGAGGCCATGTGTAGGCAACGACGAGGAGTTGTTCCCGCACAGGGAACCCTGGATGTTCTATGATTTCAGAATGCCAGATGACAGAGAATGGCTTGTGGATTCCATCATTGGACATCAATGGAATGGGAATAAAATCCTATTCCACGTCCAATGGAATCTGGGAGACACTACCTGGGAACTGCTAGAACATTGCAACGAGTTGAAAGCCCTCGACGATTACCTCGACTTGCAAGGCATATCGCCGTGGAAGCAACTCCCTCGTCGCAAAACAACAGTTCCCCCCAGGCAAGAGAAGACCAAAAAGGTTTCGTCAACGACGAAACCCAATGTGACAGTCAAAGAGAAGCCTAAGAGAGGGCAACCGCCTGCAAAACAGGCTGGACATTGAGCGAAAGCTCAATGAAGAGGGGTTCCCTGTGAAGGGAACCCAGTGGTCGCCAACAAAGGAAGAAGGACTTGGGGCGACTTGAGCGAACCTTCTACCACACTGCCAAACAACCATGGGAATTGCTTATGAGATCGTGACAGTGACAGCCACCGTTACTGTACACATGCATGATTGTCCTCGTGGATGTGGAAAATGCCGAGGTTCATCAAACCTTAATCCTCTGCGAAAATACATGAACACTGGGCGACAATCTTTCTTTCTCAAGATGCTTCCACAATGTCGGAGCACGACCGAGGACATAAGAGGATGCGCTCCTCTTCTCCTTCTCATTCGCATGCCGATAGAGAAGGTCAATCCAGCATGTCTGGATCAAGCCGCTCTCGCTGCCGCTCCTGCTCACCTGACTACCGACCACAACCACCGCCGTTCCTGCCCTGGTATGGATCATCCAGTGGACGATCCTCGGGCATCCCTCAAGATGTCCAACAACCACGTTCGACCTGGGTCGAACACAGTTTCCTGGGACCCATACACCAGGACCCCTCATGCGCCGCCTGCCAACAGTACATCGCTCATGGCGTAGGCAACCTCACCAACGAAAGTCTCGCCGCAATTGTCACTCGATGATCCAATGAGACAATGGCTGCACGCCAGTTGGAAGTTGCCCACGAACAACTCGACCAACTGCGATCCGTGCAGGATCGCTTGGCCGACTTGCAACAAAATGCCCAAGACTGGTACAAAAGAGCAGAGCTCTTCGAGAAGAAATTCCGAGAACAAGAAGAGCGAGCTGAGCGCTATAAGCGCAAGTTCCTCGAGGTTGAGGAGGCGTACAAGAAACTTAAGGACCGTGCCCCCAAGACCACTGCCTTCAATGCCGACAGTGATGTACGCATGACCAATGTGTTACAGTTTTGGAGATCACATGACTTGTCACCTGTCACCCTCTGGTCACAGTCACAGTCACCCCATCACCCTTGCCTTTTGTTAGTCTTGATATGGAAGATATGACTTTGAACCTTTGACTTGTCTATATTTATCACTGATGACATGCGGTGCGCATAGCCTTAGTTATTGTCTTGCTTGACAATCATCACTGTTATTGTCCTGCCCTGACAACCATTCCCTCGCTATTGTCTTGTCATCTTATTGTTCCCTGATGTATATAAGGACTCCCATGTACAGCAGCTAGTTCCCCAGTCTGACCTCCGTGACCTTCAGCCTCTCTGTACTAGATACCTCGCCCTCTATACATTGCTCTTCCCTGGAATCCCTTGACCCTTGTCTGAACCAGAACCCGTGAGAGGCCCTCTCACAGTAACGTTACGATCCCAGACCCTTGATTGTAACAATAGGTCAGACTAATCCATCCCAAGGTGTATCCATCGACACCTCACTCCACCAGAACCCAGAACTAGTACTCGAGACCCCTCGATCCCCAGAACCATCGTCAACTCCACGGATCCCTGCGACATTGGGACACATTGTACACCGAACCTTTGAACCCCTCGATTGACACACAGAGACCCAGAGCCCCTCGACATCGACATCATTGACACAGAATCCTCAACACAGACATTGACAATGGCACCATCAAAGACATTCCCCATGATGACCATGAACTCTGAGAAGAACCCCCTTGTCACTACCCTTGTCGCCATCATCCTTGTACTCATGCAGACCCTTGCAACCACCATACCCAGACTCCAATTGCAGAACCTCCATGAGAAGAACATCCGTAACAGACCCCGTCCCCACCGTGTTTCCCAAAGAAGACCTCGATGCACCCAGACCCCCACAACCCAGACACAGACATCGAACCCATCGATATCCACACCGATCACCACTGTATTGTCCCCGGCAGACATTGCGAAACCCTGTGCCTTCAATGGCTCCCCTGACTTCGTGAAACCCTTGCTCCTTCACTGCGAACTACAGTTTGCTCTCAACGCCCCTTTCTACATCACCGACACTCAGAAAGTCGCTTACCTCTTATCCTTCTGTCAGACAGGCTTCGCCGCTGTCTGGGCAGTCAAGTGGTATGCCGATCACTGTCTCACCAAGACTTGGCTGGAGACCAGAGAAGCCTTTGAGAAGCAGTTCCTTCCCCTTGACACCATTGCTGCTGCTGTAGCTGCCCTTGAAACCTTGACCCAGACCACTGGAGCCCAGGAGTACATCACCGCCTTTGATACCCACAGAACTCTTGCTGGATTCACTGACATCCGACACCTTCGGTCACAGTTCATTCGAGGATTACACCCTGATCTCCAGAAGAAAGTGGAATACACCAACCCTGACACCATCGACACCTTCGAGAAGCTGTATGCTGTCACCTGACATTTTGATGAACAGTGACATCATGATGCCGCCCCTCTTGCACCACGACGAACCCCAGAACCCTTGACACTGAAGAAACAATGAACCCCTGCATCATCAAACCCTTCAACGCCACAGCCAATCATTCCTCAGACCCCTATGTCAATGCCATCTTCGATCCCCAGACTTCATCAACTTACTGCTGATGAACGTAATTCACTTCGAAGAAAGAACAGCTGCTTCCGTTGCCGACAACTTGAACATATGAAGAACGAATGTCCATGGAATACCTCAGACACCTGTGCATCCCAGACCTCCTTGACACCACAGACAACCTCGACACAGACCCCTTTGACATCACCCTTGACACAGACCCCATTATCACTGACACTTGAACCCACACTGAATTCTTCAACATTGACACTTTGATCATAGACTCCCTCGATTCCGACACAGATTCCCAGACAATCCTTTGTAATCGATGAAGAAGAAGGATCGACATCCACAGACAATATCCCCGAGATCATGCACCTCCTTGCCACCCTCGATAAAAAATCCAGAGATGAACTCCTCGAAGACATGATTGCATCCGCCGAAGATAGCGATACCCCCATCATCCTACCCTCGTGTTGCCTTAGAATGGAATCTCCAGAGTAGATTCCTTGAGATGGAGGTAATGTTACAGTTTTGAAGATCACATGACTTGTCACCTGTCACCCTCTGGTCACAGTCACAGTCACCCCATCACCCTTGCCTTTTGTTAGTCTTGATATGGAAGATATGACTTTGAACCTTTGACTTGTCTATATTTATCACTGATGACATGCAGTGCGCATAGCCTCAGTTATTGTCTTGCTTGACAACCATCACTGTTATTGTCCTGCCCTGACAACCATTCTCTCGCTATTGTCTTGTCATCTTATTGTTCCCTGATGTATATAAGGACTCCTATGTACAGCAGCTAGTTCCCCAGTCTGACCTCCATGACCTTCAGCCTCTCTGTACTAGATACCTCGCCCTCTATACATTGCTCTTCCCTGGAATCCCTTGACCCTTGTCTGAACCAGAACCCATGAGAGGCCCTCTTGCAGTAACGTTACAATTCCAGACCCTTGATTGTAACACAATGCACCTAAAAGCAAGGCATCAGCATCACTGCCAAGTCAACCTCACCCTGCAACCCAAAAGGCCCCTGTACAAGGTTCCTCTGTAGGAACCACAGTGCAGGGCACCACCCAGGTTTCCTCTAGCAGGAAACCCACAGCACCATCCACTTCAACATCCTCTTCAAAAATCCCCACGCCTCCCACAGCACTATTGTCCAAGGCTGCTGGCAAGGCACCTGTCGGGCCGGCAGCCCCAGTGATTCCAACTACATCTGTGCCTGTCGCCCACCTCCAAGATGACCCTAACGAGCCACCTGTCAGACCTACTAGGACCGCCCGTGTGCCCATCAATTTGGTCAAGGTCATCAAAGGTCAATGACCAACTCTCCGATCAGAGGGTGACGTTGGTGTAAAGCCTTCGGAGACCAAGGAGAAAGATGACCAAGGACAAACATGGCAAGTATATTGGAATCCGGATGGTCGCATGCAGTGGTTGATGCGAATCGACAACCCTGGGTACTCTGATGACTCGGATGACTCTGATGGGTCGGAGTATGACTATGAGCTCTGTATGGAGGACGAGGATTACGACAAGCCTATACCTCAGTACGATCAGTTCGGTAGGAAACAGATCGTCGGGTATAAGCCTCCTCGGTTCCCTCCACACGGATACGATCACGAGAAGTTCCTCGAGTCGAAAGGAATGGTGATCCCAATGTACATGCTGGAGAAGGAGGAGGAACTTCGCCGCAACCCACCACCTCCCCTAGATGGCCCCACCATAGAGGAGATGCAACAATGACCCGCGTTGGGCCAGGCTGGTCCAAGTGCTCCTCAAGCAGGGGCGCCAGGACCATCCAGGTTGCCTCCGTCTACGGGATTGCTACACAAGGTTGACCTCTATTCTAAGAGGGAGGAGGGAGCTAGTAGCAGCAAGCACAATCGCCGTCCTAATGACAAAGCGATTGCCAATGAAGCTATTGGTGACTTCCTAGGTGTTACGATTTTCTTTCTTTCTCGATGACACCTTTTTACTTTGGCGCTATTAGATACAGTGATTACCATATGTACCTCTTTTTCTAAGTTATTCTCTCGGTCTAGGACGATACGGACTTCAGTCGTAGCTTTAGTTCTGCCTCTATTGTCTATGCAATATTCCTCTTTGACCGTTTGATTGTTACCATGCATTTCTTTTGTTCTAAGTTATTCTTTCGATCTTGGACGATACTTGACTCAGTTTATTGTTGTACTTTTATTGTTTAACCGTCGTTAAGGACTTCATCGGAGAGGGGAGGTCTTATTGTCCTTACTTGTATAAATACTGCTCGCTCCTGTAGTAGCTACGCCAACTTGGCCTACGAGTAATCTACCTCGTTAACTCTCGATTAGAACCCCACTCTCGACTCTTGATTCGATCCCCAGGTGAGGGATAGTAGCCTTCAGTATAGGCTTGGAACTAGGACTTAGAAGCTCGAACACTTGAACTTTTCGTTAACGAGCTTCTCTCGTAACAAAAGGCCAAGTTACCTCCACCCCGAGGTGTATCCATTGACACCTCACACAAGAACCCACCAGTCCTACCCCACTGCGTCACCCAGTATTGGGGGTGACGAACCACAGACACTATTGCACCCAACAGTCCTAGTGAACAACCACCGTTGCTAGCGGAATACCTAGATGGCACCTGGCATCTCAGAGGCAGACCCATCCGCTTCGACCGAACCTGGATCTACGCAGACCAGGACCAACGAAGCGTACCAACCCACGAGTTTGCCAACCCACCGCGAAACAACAACCCTAGTAACCCACTGAAAGATTCTATCGTACAGGACAAAGTCCGATCTCTCAACGGACGATTGATAGCTTGGTCTAAGACAAGCAATGTCTGGAAATTCTGCACAGAAACGCATTGGCACAAAATTATCCTGGATAGATACTGGGATTCTCCCCAATGAGCAGCAACCCAACCATCGACAACCACGAAGCCAGCTGCAAGTAGCAGCAGCCAATCAGGACCAAGCAAACCCCCATCGAGACCACCGACACCAGGCCCTTCAGCGCAGCAGCCAACTCAAAACCCCAAAGTCACCTCCTCCAACCCACCTCCCAACAGACCACCCACACCTCCACCATCTGGTCCACAAACAGCCCCTGCCAATATGTCCAATCCATCCAAGGTAGACATTAACAAGCCAGATGCCTTCGACGGTTCCCCAGACCAAGTCTCCACCATCCTTACTCATTGTGCCCTCTATTTTGCCGCCAACTCCACAGTTGTCTCCGACGATCCTAAGAAGGTCTCCTACCTTCTTTCATTCTGCACCAAAGAAGCAGCGGCATCCTGAGCAACCTCATGGGTTGAAAAGAATACCACCTCGTCTGGCTGGAAATGGGATGGAGACGATGGAGCCAAGAAAGCTTTCAAGGATCAATTCGAACATGCCAACGAGAAAGCATGGGCTATCAACAAATTACGAACCCTCCGTCAAAGTCCTTCGACTGACATCCATACTTTCATCACCCAATGGGCCAGTTATCAAGCTAAAACAGGTATCGACACCGTCGACATATTCCGACCCCTGTTCCTAAACTCACTCATGCCCGCCCTGCGCATGAAGATTGAGAACATGGATCCCTCATCTCTCGATACCTGTAGCAAGCTTTACCAAGCTGCCGCTCACCTCGATGACCAATGAAGGGCAGATCACCCTGGAGGAGGAGGATCAGGAGGAAATAGACGTCGCCAAGGAGGGTCTGGCGGACCTTGGGTTCGCCGCCTCACCGACGACGAAAGGACAACCCTCATGCGCGAGGGGAGATGCTTCCGCTGCTGCCAAACCGGCCACATGGCCAACAAATGCCCAAAGGGAAAGGACCAATTTTGAAACCGTCAAGTCATCACAGAAACTCAATGAACCACCGGAGAAGCTCAGGAGACTGAAGTCCCGGAGCCTACCAAAGTCCGAAGAATGATTGCTGAACTCACCCAGAAAGAATGAACAACTCTCATTGAAGACATGATTGCCACCGGCGATGAGGGTTTTTGAAGAACCAGACACCTGCGACGTGTGATCTGGATAAAGTTGTTCTCAACCATGTACTAGTAGCCAACATGAATGACAAGACCATGAAGGTCGCTTTAACCCTTCACCACGAACAACAAAGCGTCGCCACGAATGCTATCATCGATAGCGGAGCAGCAGGGAACTTTATAGACTTCAAATTTGCAGTACGACATCGACTTCCCCTTCAACAATTATCTCCTCCCAAAGAAGTCTACAATGCAGATGGAACTCCCAACAAACAAGGACGAATCACCCACTACATCTATCTTGACACCGACATTGGGGAATCCACACAGAAAATTAGATATCTCATCACCTCACTAGGGGGAGAAAACGTCATCCTAGGACTACCATGGCTCAGGAAAGAGAACCCCGCTGTCGACTGGACTACCGGACAACTCCACATACGAAATCTAGATACCCCTGATTCCCCAGACCACGACCTAGTCCACCAGTTCTGCCGAGCAGACAAACTTGAAAGGACCTATCTACGTCTCAAAAAAATCAATCCCACCATGACAATGGCTCAAGCAATGGCTAACCAAGTCGAGCGTCCTCTCACCGAGCATATTCCAACGCGATACCACGACTACCTTCATGTTACAATCGCGTTGGCGATCGTAGCATAAACCATGTGAGGGCCTTACGGTTCAGGTTCAGATGACGATGAGTGTGAGCGATAACGATGTATAAAGACTGAGGGCGAGGTACAAGTAAGTCCTAAGAGTTCGAGTGACGAAGAGGCTATAGTACACGGAGGTCAGACTGGAGAAATACTATGATACAAGTACAACTATATATACTAAAAGGGTATCGGCATGTTGAAGGTGGGAACTCGGTAACCAAGGTAATACATATCTACATGTGGCGAAGATGGTAACCAAGGTAACGTACATCAACATGTGGCAGGGGTATAGAAGGCGGCGACATCATCAAGTGTCTATGGCAGCGGTAAGGTCAAAAGAAGTAGTAACAAGAAATGTACAATAGAAGGGGGTAAATCCAATGTTCAGTCATTACAAACCGCGTTTGTAACATTAGCTCTCTCTCATGGGGTTTACTCCGGAAACCCTAATCAAAGTCCAGGTTTTGATTGAGCATGTCTTCGACGATGGCCTCAGCATCCTTCGGGTGGAGTTCTCCGAGGGTTTGCCGGGCTGCGGTGATCTTGCGCAGGCGAGTTTCGTTATCGTCGGGGGTGGGGGGAATGTTGCCGGGAGTGGGTAAAGTGTCGACAGTGCGAATGGCGGTGGGAGTGGTGGGTACGGCATACTCGGTAGTCACGCGGTGTATATTCTTGGGGCATTCTCGAGCCATGTGACCCTTTTGGCGACAACGGAAGCATTTCCCTTCTTGCATGAGAGAATCGCATTCGTCATCAGTGAGGCGTCGGAGGCGAGTGGAGTATGGTGTATGACGACGGGTAACGGCGAGGTTGTCGAGGTGGTACTGGTCGTCGAAACGGCAGGTGAGGGCGTAAAGTTTGTCAAAGGTATCAAGGGTGTCAGGATCGGTGTGTTCGACCTTGTTGCGAAGTCCTTGCTTCAGGCCGCGAAGGAATTTCATGCGGAGGTGTTTGACGTCGGTGATGTTTGCTCTGTTATGGTAGGTGTCGAAGGCAGTGATGTAGTCTTGGGCAGATCCGCGTTGGACAAGGGTTTCGAGGGCAAGGATGGCAGAGGCGACAGCGTTGGAGAGGAGGAAGTGTTTTTTGAATGCGTCCTTGATTTCATCCCAGGTTTTATTAAAGGCGTTGTCCACGACCCATTTGCTAGCCCAGGTGATGGCCGTACCTTTCTGACAGAACGACAGCAGATAGGCTTGTTTCTGCATGTTCGTGGCATAGAAGGCGGAGTTTGCATTGAACTGGATTTGGCAATGGAGCAAGAGGGGTTTGACTTGGTCGGGGGAGCCGTCGAAGGCCTCAGGTTTGGCGATGTCGATAGGGCGAGTGGTCATGGTGGTTGTCGATGGTGTTGGGGTCGATGTTGTTGTCGTTGGTCGAGGTTGCGATGTCAATGTCGAGGGAGCAGGGGTAGGTGTCGATGAGGCTGGTGTCAATGTCGAGGTGGTTGGCGTGGGTGTTGATGGTGTTTGCGATGGCTGGGGTCGTGATGTCGCTGGGGTGACTGGTGTGGAGGGTCCTGCAGTGGAGACGGTGGGAGGTGCGGGCCAGTAGCGATCGCTGATGACTTCTTCGAAGGTATTTCCTGAGAAGAATTTCCAGACGTTGCCTGTCTTAGACCAGGCGATATTCCGGTCTAGGAAGACACGGATGCGGGAGGCGTTGAGTACAGATCCTGGAGGTGGGTTGCGAGGGTTGTTGTTACGAGGGTGTTCCGCGAATTCTGATGTGGGTACGGGTTCCTGGGAATCGTCAGCGTAGTGCCAACGTTGTTCGAAGAGGATAGGTCGATCGTTGAGGTACCAGGTGTCGTTGAAGAAGCTGGCGTCAAGCGGGGGTTGGTTTTCTATGTCGTTGCGTGCCGTGGTGATTGCTGTGAGTGGGGAGACTAGTTAGTCTCGACCCAATGTGGATGTCAATGGGTGGTGGATGCCTCTTGCTTTCAGTGTGTACTCCGTGGTCGGTCGATGTCTTACGATAGGATCGGAGTCTGCGTCGAAGGAGTTGGGGGTGTCGGGTGGGTGTTCGCGTGCTGACAGTAAGTGCGTTAACCGTCAATGAGGAGAGTCTGATCTAATGTTACAATCGCGTTGGCGATCGTGGCATAAACCATGTGAGGGCCTTACGGTTCAGGCTCAGACGACGATGAGTGTGAGCGATAACGATGTATAAAGACTGAGGGCGAGGTACAAGTAAGTCCTAAGAGTTCGAGTGACGAAGAGGCTATAGTACACGGAGGTCAGACTGGAGAAATACTATGATACAAGTACAACTATATATACTAAAAGGGTATCGGCATGTTGAAGGTGGGAACTCGGTAACCAAGGTAATACATATCTACATGTGGCGAAGATGGTAACCAAGGTAACGTACATCAACATGTGGCAGGGGTATAGAAGGCGGCGACATCATCAAGCGTCTATGGCAGCGGTAAGGTCAAAAGAAGTAGCAACAAGAAATGTACAATAGAAGGGGGTAAATCCAATGTTCAGTCGTTACAAACCGCGTTTGTAACACTTCACGTATTTGAAAAACGAGCCTCTGAACGGTTCCCGGAACCCCGACCCTATAACCACCCAATCGACTTGAAAGAGGGATTTGTAGCAAAACGCTTCAAAAATTATCAGTTGTCACCCATCGAACAAACCGCCCTTGACACATTCCTCGAAGAAAACCTTAAAAAAGGGTACATTCGTCACTCCTCCAGCCCCATGGCCAGCCCTTTCTTCTTTGTTGGGAAAAAGGACGGCTCACTACGCCCTTGCCAAGACTACCGATACCTCAACGAATGGACGATCAAAAACGCATACCCACTTCCCCTTATTTCTGAACTCATCGATAAACTGCACGGAGCTATAGTCTTTTCTAAACTAGACCTCCGCAATGGTTACAACAATGTCCGCATCCGTGAAGGAGACCAATGGAAAGCTGCATTCACTACGAACAAGGGACTTTTTGAACCTACAGTCATGTTCTTCGGCATGTGCAACTCGCCGGCCACCTTCCAACACATGATGAACGACATCTTTCACGACATGTTGTCGGAAGGGTGGCTCATTATATACATGGATGACATCCTCATCTTCTCAAAAGACGACGACACCCACACCCGAAATACCCGACGCGTTCTCCAACGGCTACGAGACCATGACCTCTATCTCAAAGTGGAAAAATGCGCCTTCCATGTTAAAGAAGTGGAATTCTTAGGACTCATCGCACGACCCGGACACATCACCATGGACCCCGTGAAACTACAAGGGATTGCAGATTGGCCAGTCCCCGAATCAGTCAAACAAGTCAGATCCTTCTTAGGGTTCGGGAACTTCTACCGCAAATTTATTCACCACTACGCCGACCTTGCAAAACCTCTTCACGACCTGACCAAGAAAGACCAACCATGGGATTGGACTCCAACGTGCCAGAAAGCATTGGAGGAACTCAAACATTGCTTCACCACAGCACCAGTGCTAACTATACCCAACGTCGCCATCCCCTTTGTGTTAGAAACCGACGCCTCGAAATTCGCCTCCGGAGGAGTTCTACAACAAACTGCCTCAGACGACAAACTCCACCCATGCGGATTCATCTCCCAATCCTTCAACCAAGCTGAACAAAACTACAAAATCTACGATCGTGAACTACTAGCCATTATTCGTGGTTTACAAGCCTGGCGACATTTCTTTGAAGAATCACCCAATACCCTGACCATTCGCTGCGATCACAAGAATTTAACCTACTACCGCGATGCCCAACGATTATCGCCTTGACAACGACGATGGCACCTTTGGCTCTCCCGATTTGATTTTGTCCTCACCGCCATCCCCGGACAACAAATGACCATCTCCGACACACTGTCACACAATCACAACTTTCACAATGAAGAAGACGACTTGAACGAGACCACCTTATTGCCAGACAACCTATTTCTTCGTATACTCGACACACAATTACGAAAACGTATCCAGGCCACCGAAACCATAGACGAATCCGTTCAGGCCGCGCTCGCCGCACTCCACGCACATACCCGCCTACCATGGAACTCCCAACCATCCGACTGGGATCACAACGACGGAATTATCTCATACCGAGGAAAAGTATATATACCTCCCGACCTTAGCCTACGACAACACATCATTCGATCTATCCACGATCACCCCACTAGCGGCCACCCAGGAATCTTCAAAACCATTCAACTCTTAACCCGAGACTATTGGTGGCCAGGCCTGAGCACTGACACCAAAAATTTCGTAAACGGTTGCGCGACATGCCAACAGAACAAAGTTAACACCCATCCGACCAATCCACCACTACGAGCCATACCATCCCACGCTACACGACCCTTTCAGATTATTTCAGTTGATTTCATCACACATCTCCCCAAATCCAACGACTATAATTGTTGCATGGTCGTGGTCAACCATGGCCTAATGAAGGGGGTAATTTATTCCGCATGTGAGGAAACAATAGATGCAATGGGAACCGCAAATTTACTCTTGAAACACGTATACAAACGGTTCAGCCTCATGGATCAGATCATTTCTGATCGAGGACCTCAATTCGCATCGAAAGTCTTTCAAGAGTTATGCAAATTGCTCAACATAAGATCCACCATGAGCACGGCGTTTCACCCCCAAACAGATGGAGAAACAGAAAGGGTGAATCAAGAACTCGAAATGTACCTTCGGATCTTCTGCCACACCAACCCCGGCAGTTGGACCCAACATTTGGATACTGCCGAATTCGCGCACAACCATCGACCCCACGATGTCACCAAGAAAAGCCCCTTTCAACTGATGATGGGGTATTCTCCCATCGCCATTCCCACTGTCAAATCCAACACCAAAATCCCAGCTGTCCAAGAAAGGATGAAACAACTACAAGAACTCTGCAAAGAAGCCCTTGCTGCTCATGATCTTGCATGGCAACACATGGAACGACACAATAATCGACGATTCACCCCATTCATCAAAGGACAAAAGGTTTGGCTAGAAAGCACCAATCTCAACCGGAACTACGAACACCGGAAACTCAGCCCCAAATGAGAAGGACCCTTTGTCATCGAACAAGTTCTATCCCCCCTCACTTACCGCCTTCGACTCCCAAAACAATGGCGAATTCACCCCGTCTTCCATGCAAGTCTCCTGACCCCCTATCAAGAAACAGACATGCATGGACGGAACTTCTTAGAACCACCCCCAACCCTGATAGATGGAGAAGAAGAGTACGAAGTAGAAGTGATAGTTGGTCATCGAAAATTTGGACGAGCAATGAAATACCTAGTAAAATGGAAGGACTATCCCACCACCGAGAATTCTTGGGAACCAGAAGCACATTTAAAGCGAGCTGAACAAATTTTAGGAAAATACAAACAACGACACCATATTCGACTTATGCAACATGCCCAAATCGCCAGCCACCGTAACCGCAAACAAGGGGAAGAAACCCTACAACAAGGCCATCTCCGACATCGCCCCATACCCATCACCAACTGACGCCAATACAGTCCCTTACCCCCAAGATCATATGCTAAGGGAGGACGGCTCCCGATCCATGTACCTTTACCACGCGCAGAAACGACTCCAAGCCCAGTTACAACCTCTTCACGACTTACTCCCCAAGGTTGAAGGTCTCACATGGAATCACCCGGAAGCTCTCATCCATACCTACCTCACACAAGCGATCACTCACATGCAGATCGCCCTGAGACTGCTTATGTTTACCCAGAGGATACCCCAGATTCGCGATATGACTATGAACATCCCCGTCTCTCAACCCCAGCCGGCAATCCCCGATCCACCTCTGTCCCAACACTTTTTCCAATCGATTCAATACAGTGAAAACCCCTTTGTTCCGCCGATGACTCCACACCAATTCAAGGAACCGCTAACCAATCTTGGATTACCCAAACCTCCGCTATTCGGCAGAACCGAAGATCCCACTCATATCTCCGACGAACTTGCCTTACAATTGTCCCTATCGACACCCACCCCCGAATCTTCCGAATCGGGAACAATAACCCTGAAGAATCCACACTCCCCATTGTATTGGAGGGGAATCCACGACGATGAAATCCCCTCATTCATACCTCCAGGGACGGACCTTTCACACGCCCTTGCTCACCACATCCCTGGCCCTCATATAAACCAGCCCTGAATCATACCATCATCCTCATCCTCCGAACTCGACACAACTCTCAACAAGTTCCCAGTCAAACAATGGCAACCCCCAATCAATCCATCGACCTCACCAACCTCGTCCTCTTCCTCTGGACCATCGAGGTGAATAATACGCTAGCCCATCAACATCTTCAACATGCGACTGAACAAGTCTCCCGCATAATACCCGCCTCGACCACCGAGGGGCAGGTGAATGTCGCCGAGGCTCAAGGGCGAGCTGATCTCGCCTTCGCTTACGTTGAGAACGCTCGTGAGCTCGCCATCTTAAATCAATATAATTTAGCCGAGTATCTCATGTTTTTTCGAGCTACTCATTCAGAACTACCAATTCCTACTGCTGTTCCCACGAACCTCCGTTGGGTCACCCACTTTCCCCCCGATCAATGACCCTCCTTTATCCTCAAGGACCCCAACGATCCCACTACAGCTCCCCCTCCCACGTACCACGTCACTGTCCGCCAGAGAGCTCGAGAATATTCCCGACTCCTCGGGACGATCAATCCCGACGGGTCTGTTCACCACCTGCCACAGCCACCACACCCATGACCTACACACCTCCTTAGCGAGCTTTATACCTCTGATCGACCAAGATTCACCCATTCCGTCCGGCTTCAACCGACGGTTCAACGCAATGAGACAAGAGCCCCAGAACAGATTTCGACCGGTCGGGAACCATCTGCGGGCCATTCGCCTCACCCTTCCTCCACCACTCGAACCCCCTCCTCCATATCAACCACCCCCAACTCCGAACCGAGGCATCAATTCTACTGGCGGGGAGCTCGGGACGAGGATCTCGACCGATTGGAGGGTATTCCCATTGAGAACCATGTCAGACTCCTCACTGAGTACATCCACACTCGATACCCCACCGCCGACGATGCTTCCTCCACCGCCGACGATGCTTCCTCCACCGCCGACGATGCTTCCTCCACCACCGACGATGCTTCCTCCACCCCCGCAAGAGTTTGGAACCCCTCTCCAGAATCGCCTTTCCATGACGCGTTGGTCATCGCCCGAACAAATTGCCAGGGAGGCGCGAACAGTCCGGGTCTCCTCGACCTTTCGGGAACCCGAGAGCACCCGATCACAATCACTAGCTCGCCTGAACGCTCTCTTTCACCGTCTCCCCGGCGAGAACTCTGAGGAGCCTCACCCGGAGAGGACGACCCCAACAACTTCACAGGGTACTCCGACCCCAATGACCCCAATCAACGCCTTGTCGCCGATGCCGGCACTCAGACCTCGCGAGACACGCCGCCTTCCCCAACGTCCGACTCTACGCATAGTTACGTCTCCTTCAACACTTCCGACGGAGACTCTGACCGGTATGTCACAGTCACCGAATACCTGACGCATGAACAGACCGGATGGGGAAGGATGGACTTTCGAGTCAAACGACACCGCGTCAATGGGCAGGAACAGGACTTCGTCTGCATCAACATCTCCAAACGACAGGAACACCAATGTCGTAAATGTCAACAAATCACCTTTTCTGTCGGCAGCCCCTCCGCTCCGTCTTCTGCACACATACCCCGCCTCGAACACGCGACTGCTCCTTCTTCCGTTTCCTCCACTTCTACTTTTACTACTCCTCCGCAGGGCCCTTCGCCATCCCCCGAACCTCGCTATATTCATCTGCACTCTGGCGGTTACAACGACAACTACAACGATGTCGCCAAGAGCAACATCACCAGAGACGCTGTCAGAGATTACTAGGCAAATCCGGAGTCTTTGCCTTGAATGGGGGGTATTGTTACGATTTTCTTTCTTTCTCGATGACACCTTTTTACTTTGGCGCTATTAGATACAGTGATTACCATATGTACCTCTTTTTCTAAGTTATTCTCTCGGTCTAGGACGATACGGACTTCAGTCGTAGCTTTAGTTCTGCCTCTATTGTCTACGCAATATTCCTCTTTGACTGTTTGATTGTTACCATGCATTTCTTTTGTTCTAAGTTATTCTTTCGATCTTGGACGATACTTGACTCAGTTTATTGTTGTACTTTTATTGTTTAACCGTCGTTAAGGACTTCATCGGAGAGGGGAGGTCTTATTGTCCTTACTTGTATAAATACTGCTCGCTCCTGTAGTAGCTACGCCAACTTGGCCTACGAGTAATCTACCTCGTTAACTCTCGATTAGAACCCCACTCTCGACTCTTGATTCGATCCCCAGGTGAGGGATAGTAGCCTTCGGTATAGGCTTGGAACTAGGACTTAGAAGCTCGAACACTTGAACTTTTCGTTAAAGAGCTTCGCTCGTAACACTAGGTGTACCTTGGGTAGCAGTACTGCCGCCAGAGGATCAAACGGGGAGCTTCCAAGCCAGGGGTAAACTCCAGGAGGGAGAAATCCCACCTATGTTCCAGCTTACCAATGTGAAGTCCGAGGCAATCATCGACAACCTCATCGCACGCGCCCAGAAACGCGAAAACCCTGGAGCAGAACTGGCAGTCAAGATCCTCGGGGAGCTTATTAACGCATCTTCGCATAAGCAATCGAGCAGAAAGGCACCCCTTGGAATCCTACATGATATGAGCGTATCAAGGTGGGAAGCCAGAATGGGCCCATACGTGCAAAAAGAAAAAGAAGAAGAGTAACCAAAAGGAACATGAACGTTCCCTCGACCACGCGTCCGACGATGAGGCCGAGAAGGGTGACCTTCCTTACGACGATGCGCCAACGGAGCAGGACCCTCCAGCAGAACAGGGTCAGGGAGGGGTCCCTACGACCACCAACCTTTTGTTCTTGACCGAAGGAGGACAAATGGCGATAGGAGGTCATGAAGAGGCCCCTACGGTCATCAACGCCTCACTCCCAGGGCCGGTCCCACCTACCGCTGTCCCCGATCCGGACACTCCTATGGAAGACGCTACTGATGACCTGAAGGTGTTGAGCCAGACCGATCCTAACCCAGGATCGGTGACTGGCGAAACAACTACTACGGCCATGGACGACACAATGGACGCTGACATGCCTCTGGGATCGGGAAGCCTGGACATCTGGAAGCGATACCTGATCGGACATCCTGATCATGGCATCCGAGGACTACCACAGAAATTGGTAGCCACAGATGTCCACAAAAGTGCTATCGTCGGGGTTACAATGCTCATACACCAGGTAGACGGCACCATCAGTCTCCCATTCCTTAAACTAGCTATTGAAACAATAGCTAAGTTTGAGAATTTGGGACTTGAGCTACCCCCCATTGATGATAACTCTTGAAAAGCTCCTCCTAAATGACCACAACCTGCGGTGGACGAAGCTGCCATCCTCAATTTCTTGCGCGTACCGCCAATCGCTCAGAGCGAACTTAGAGGCCTCAGGACCATTCGCGCCTTGTACCAAGCATTCCCCAATGACTGGAATGCTGAGTTCGACATCGACCCTTTCTTGTTGGTAACATTGCAACAATCGACCACGTCCTAAGGGAATCCCCATCGCGGATTCCTATTCACAACCTTATCTTCATCTCGTGCCTTTATACAGACACTCGTCTTGTGGAGGGAGGTGTAAGGAGGTCAGGTGATCGCGGGAGTCATGCAATCGCCTTGGAAAGATAATCAGAGGAGATTGAGGGCACCTTATTTTGATTATGTAATTGACTATACAGTTGGTCGGTGGCTTGCCTTAAAAAGGCCGCCATCGTAGTCACGCATACTCAGTTCTTTTATAATTTCTTGTGTATATTGGTTAATCGGAACCCCAGTTCGACTTAGTACATGCAAGTGAACCCGAAAGAACTACCTCAATTTTACAATCTCCGATGGAATCTATCTCTATGAGACAGTCCTCATCTACCTCTCGTAGAATGGTTACAGTAACTACAGAAGACCCTGCTGAAGCAATTGTTGAAAGCACTATTTCTGGCCATTCTATGGCTCATTCTGCCAGTGCTAATGCGAAGAATAAAGGACAGGACTCTATTCCTCGCCCTTCTAGTCAGATCACTCCTACAAGCTACCTTGGACATGCTCTGAATGGGCTAGGTGATGAGCAACCGTGACAAATGAGAAGGTCTTCAGTGTCCCAACCTGCATCATCACCACCATCATCACCCCCTGATTCCGAGCCTTCTTCTTCCAACGATGAAGATGATGACTCTGATAAGAAACGTAGTAAGCCTAAGCACAAAGCAGTAGCAGACAATGATGACGATGATTCCGACGTACCTTTCCTGAAACCTGAAAAACCAACACGCTATGACGGTACACCAGCTCTTGAACACTTTTACCGCTTCGCTCATGAAATTAAACAGTATACTCATGCCTATAAGGTGAAAGCCACTATGTTAGTATACACAGTCTCTCATTTCTTGGATGGTAAGGCCTGGCGGTATTACCTGAATGTCCTGGCAAAAGATGAGGAGGATCCACATGCCTTAAAGGATATCCTTATTAGTTTGTTTAATTATTGCTTCCCTCTTGACTTCAAGACTAAGTTGCGTAAGAAATTACACCATTTCAACCAGAACGATTGTTCCGTATGTGATTATGTGCAAAAACTCGGGATGCTCCTTGAATTGGTTGGAATTTGCAATGACGTTGACCAAGTTCATCACCTGTGGGATGGCTTCAATGATGAAATTGAGTTTTACTTGCTTGATCACAAATTGACTCCTGATACATATCCCTGGGAAGAGATTGTAAATGAGGCTGAATTTATTGAAGCCTCTTTGAAATGTCATAGGGAGCTGTGACACCATGACTGCCCACATAGTGACAATCATAGTCACGGTTCTGGCAAGGATAATCGATGACCTCCTGGCGGAGGTGGCAGTTCTCATAATTCTTGCCCTAATGATGGAGGTGGAAGTCACCAATGCCATTCTGGGTGGCAACCTAATAACCAGCATCATCAGAATTATAATAACGATAACCAATGTCATGATGCACCTTTAAGTTCCACCTGCCATGACAGTGGTCAGCAGTCACAGGGAAGATCAAATGACAGGGCCTCTCACTGGAGTACATGACAAGGTGGCAGTAGTAATAACAGTAGCTGTTCTGCTAACTCACAACATTCAGTGTCGAAGTTGTCTGAAAGAGAAAAACAAGACCTACTGGCTGCTGGTAAATGCTTCATTTGCAAAGAAACTGGCCATATGGCTTGAAATTGTACAAAGGCTAATCATGTTAAGTCAGGTCAGTGTGGTAAGCCTCTCGGCATAACTTCGTACAGTATGGAACCTACCTTTAGTGATGCCGAGCAATTGCATGCCCTCTCCGAGTCCACCACACACATTGAGGATGTAGATGTTAATGCTATGATTGTCGAGCTCAGTGATGAGGAAGGCGGATTCAAATCAGATACTGATACACTGGCTTCACTTGACACGGTTTCTGATGACTTTCCCTTCTTGGCCTCTTTGAGTGTGATTGATGAAGAAACAGAGGGTAAGTCTGTGTATGACTTGCTGGCAACAGTGACATAGATATGGACGATGAATGGGAGACTGACTCCATGCCTTCTCTCCAGACAGTGTCTGATTCTGACTCCTACTTGGGTTCTACTGTTACTGATTCCAAGGAGGCTGGGGATGATAATGTTGATGATTATGCTTCTATGCCAGAACTGCACCAGATTCAGCCAGACAAGATAATCTTTTACAGTAACCACAACAAAACTGACATAAGATCTCTTAGTAGTATCAAGGGGTATACATATCCCAAGATTAACTCAACTTAGATAATCTCAGGTTAAAGTCAGGATTATCCTAACCTGTCATGTAATATAGGCTGGATAGAGATGCATCTCTTACATACTCAAGATAATCCTGATATAAACTTAGACTTAGACACTTATTCTAAATGAAAGTGCTTAGAGTAATACTAAGATAATCTCAAGCTTAACTCACTCTCATGTATGCTTACTTCTTAGTAGCAGGAACTTAGTGCCGGCAAGAGAGCTGAGAGAGATAACTCAAGATAATTTTATCTCAGAAAGACTTAATTCAAAATAATCTCAAGCTTAACTCACTCTCACATATGCTTACTTCTCAGTAGCAGAAACTCAGTG
>MU275413.1:0-23470 GCA_022160315.1 Panus rudis PR-1116 ss-1 | reverse complement strand
GCCGACTGGCACTTGACATTGTCACAGTGGTAATGTGAATGGTTCTAACAAAGCCAAAATGGCTGAGTGGTATAGATGATGGTCTATGTTGCTCTAGTATGCATGTTGCGGTTTGCGGGGTTCGACTCGTGGTAGTCGCTTTTTTTTCACTCGGTGCTATCTTCCTTGCAAGCGCCTTCATATGATCATCGGTGATCTGGTATACGTGATGGGAGAATTTTCATGTCCCCGTCACACTTAGATTTTGATAATTTTTTGATTTTCTGATGAAAACTACATGAAAAACCCTGAATCATATTTGCGTTGACTGGACCGTCTGGCCGTGTACGAGACCACCAAGCTGATGGTCTCGGTGCATCGTCATAAGAGGTATCTTGTTCTCACGGCCATCTAGTGTCTTCAAAAGGAAAGTCTCGTCGTTCAAACCCTCAAACGAGTTGTAAATGTTTTATGCAAGTGTGGCTCGCTTTATGGAGTCCTATCTTACACGGGTTGTATTGATGTAGCTACAATGGAGACATTTAGAAACGGCGATACTTAGTAAGTGTAGGTTCCCTACAACCAACAATTTCTCAAAAGGCCAATCGTTTCAATCTTTGGACGCGGCGCGAATCATTTCTTCATGTGCAGGCGAACGCGGCTTAATTTTGCACTGGAATGCCTTGGGGAATCTGAAAAATACCTGATAAACAAAGTAGTCTGAAATCAAGGAGAACCTGCACTCACGTAAGCATCCCATTCGTATATTCTTCCCTGGGTACAATCTCTCGTCCAAATTCATCGAGTGCCTTAGTAATATCGAAGGCAGACAAAATGGTCGCGATGTTGATCGACAAAGTGTCTCGCGCTAAATGCCGTCCAGGACATACGCGTCTTCCGAAGCCGAACGCAGCGTTTGCTGGGTCGAGGACGTTTGGATCACGTTGCCCATTCTCGTTGAAGTACCGTTCAGGCCTGAAAACGTATGGTTGGGGATATTGTGCTTCGTCGTGCAGCATGGGACTACAGAGTCAATGTAATCAGCACCAGTTAGAAGTCACTACGAATAGGGATGATAGTCACCCGACGTTGCCGATGCACACCGCGCCTTTGGGTAAGAAGTACCCATTGTAGAAGTCGTCCTCCTGCAAAGAATGATATAGAGCTAAAAGGGTGCATCATCCTGAGCATAATCTGACGGGCATTCATCGCTTGCGTTGTGCTTACAGATGGGCAGAACCGGATGCCAACGCAACGTCTCATCCACGATCGCTCCAACATACGGCAGAGAGGCAATGTCGGAGAATTCAGGGAGTCTTCCGGTGCCTATGACGTTGTCGATCTCCTCTTGAGCCTTCTTCTGTACATCAGGGTACAGTGTCATGGCAAGGAAGAAGCTCATCATGGAAGACACGGTCTATCGGAATGATTTCAGGGAGACGCCCTCAGCGTCAGCAGAACAGAACACACCGTATCAGAACCGGCTGAGTGGAGGGAAACGTAGGAATTCAATACAGTCTAGTCAAAGACGTTCATAGCACTTACCCCCATACATAGACGCAAGAGTCTGTTTCACCATCGTATCCATCCAAACAGGGTCTGTGGCATTTTGTACGAAGGAGCACTCAAGCAGATCGCTACCGGCACACTTGGGGGCAGACTCTTCGTTTGCCTGCCATCACTCAGTGTTAGCTTGGAAGGATTTATGGTCTGCGGACTCACAAACTGTTTCTTGAACCATTCATACGGCTTCTCCAACATTGCATCGGCATATGGCCTCCATTTTGCAGCCTCTCGCTTGAAATCCACGCCAGGAAACCATGAGGGAATATACTGCACTTTGATTGTCAACGGAGATAATGCAATCAGCCCACAGCGGAGTTACGAGGTTCAGAGGCAATTACTCACGAATTGGGAAGAAATCCACAGGATGACCCTTGGCCACTGCAGAGAAACCTTGCATGGCGTTTTCAGCAATTTCAATGAAAGGGTCATTCTCAGGCGCGATATCTATCCCGTATGCTGTCCTCATAATGACACGTCCGCTCGTACTGCGATACGATGGGGCATTTAAGCGCTGTTTGTATCGTGAAGGTGTAGACTCACTGTCGGAGGTGCTCAACAAACCGATCGGGACCAGTTAAGAGTCGCTTCAAGAGCCCTCGGTTGGCTTCTAGGACGAAGGGTCGATATTCCTTGACAGCGTTTTGGTTGAAGACCTGATGGAATGCCCGACGCATTGTCCTCCATTCTTCGCCGTAAGGGACTTGTGACAAACCCCATTTGAAGCCAACGCTAAAGGAGAACGTGGCAATGGCTTCAATGGAACGGAAAACAACATCGAGATGATTCAGTACATACAGCTGATTGGTCATGGGAGCCTCAGGCCTGAAAAGCCGAACGCACACGATGAGCGACCCCGACTATGCAAGATGGTTGTTCATACACGAACCTATCGTTATAAATCGCTGATCGCTTGGAGAAAAGATCCTCGGCAACACTCAAGGAGTTGATGACGACCACCTTCGTACCCATGATCTCGAAGTAGATCAAATCAGAGTCTGTATATTCACGTCCAGTCAATGAGGGTCGGTCCCGATGAAGAGACAAGCCTTACCATATTCCTTTGCCCATTGTGCCAGCATATCAGAGGATTGGAGATACTGAAGGTCCAGAATGTTCCCCACAAAGGGCAGTCCAGGGGGGCCAGGGGGGAGCGGTCCTTTCCGGGAACGAAGCCTGTAGACATAAAGCCAAAGGGGGACAGAAAGCGATAGGAGGTACGCCGCTATGTTCAGAAGAGAAGACATGAATCCTCAGATCTGCCAGTGCAACTGAACAAGGGAACTCTGGGCCTTGCGATCCCTACATAGGGTTTATATCTGCGAGTAGAGCGTCAAGTGGTAAGTCAGAATGAAATAGCGGCTGTTGAAAGGATTTCGAATCAACGTCACTGACCTCCAAATCTACTGCGTGTTCAAGGGTGCAAGGGTCTGTAAACCGAAAGCTAATCTGTTTAGCAAAAGGTGCACGAAGCCCAAACTTGCCAAGGTAATCTGCACGGCACCGTGAAAATGGAAAATTGCAATTAGGCCGACCACAACATACCTTGTCGAGTGGACTCATCGCGCATGGAGCGACAAGTTCTCATCAGGTGTCATCTTCTCAGGTCAAGTGCCCATAGATCACCCCCTTATCCAAGGGGCAGCAAAGTGCCACCAGCAGCGGATCGCGCCGGTGCCGGAATGGGTATGGGGAGCGGTATATTCGTTGCGTACGTACTTTTGAGCCGAAGGATGCGGACGTTCGACACCGAGATGGTGGCGTAGCTATGATGGTTCGACAGAAGGGTTACATTCCAATTGCAGTCGAATTGCTGGGAGCACTTACTGTGTACTGTGGGGCAAGCCCGCATACTAATTGACAAACCAGACACCACACTACGTCTGCGGGTAGTTGGACGATACGCGGTCGTAGCAATGAAGTGCCACATAGGGACAGATAGGGACTTTCGGGGCATAGCGGTGAAATCTGACTTGCCGATTGAGGGATTTTGGTTTTTCGGGCGTGAATTGGTCAAAGTCCAACAGGAACGTCCAGATGTTTTACGATCAAGGTGAAAAGGCAGATGCCCGTTCCCAACTGTCACTTACAAGAAGTATAGACAGTTTCTGGAGAAGGAGAACTCATTCAGCAAATTCAAACGAGCATGCATGTTACTAGTCAAAACAGGGCATCCAAGGACCAAAGCATATGCAATGCATCACCATGGGATGTCACTGGTATAGTCTCCGCCCAAGGTTCCTGGGGCGGACAAGCGTCTGAAGTGGGTTTCGCTGAGTGATGAATGAGCGCGACCTGGAATCTCCTGCAATGTCCCACTGCGGTACACGCGTCTGAGAGGTAGTACATCCGGGTCATGCTGACCGTGCATCTGATTCAAAGCCCGCGAATTCCGCGCTCCGAGTCTATGCGAGCCTCAGACCTGGGACTTTGCGGATGAGTTGAAGCGACAGATCGCACTCAACGAATTGGAGCTTAACTGGACCCGGTCATGCTCGGCGTGCGAGTAGTGCCACTATGCGGTGATGAAGCGGGAGGGGCTTGGGGTTTGAACATCTCAGTGACACTTTTGGAGACTGAGGGGGTCTAATGCCTGTTCACACGGGGATATGTGCACGGTGCCACCTGTTGGAATGCAGTTGTTGACATCAGCAGCGCGCCAGTACATGGGGTGATCATCGAGCCTAACCCACATCGAATCAAGCTCATGCACCGGTCTGGTGCATAACAGTGCTGGCTGGACCCAGCAGTAAATCTTTCAGGGCAGAATAGATCATTCCAGCTGCTTTGGCCACTTACGAGAGCGAAAGTTACTTTACGAATCGCAGCGGCATTCTGAGTTTTTGCACCCTAAAATGAAGATCCACAGGACACTAACGTAAACTGGTCAGTTTGGATAGAGACGATATGGAGAGAATCATAGGTCGAACCTTCCAGTCACGAAGTTGGTTTAAGTCTCCCCCATCCCGCGACCTTCTGAGCTTGATGTCCGCATGACGCTTCGTGCACTATTTGAATTGTTCTAAGTATAATAGTGCGTCGTGTGACGATGCACATGCAAACCCCTCGGTACAGAACAAAGGGCATTGCCAAGAACCGATTGTGAACTCGCCTTCATGAAGCTTGATTGACAGTGACGTCCCTTTCAAATATTTCAAAGTACGGATATCATCCGGATATAATCTGTCACGCACTGTCAGCATTAGTAGGAAGGAAACACATCCTCCACGAATGTTGCCTCTCTCTCGGCGCAGAGGTGACACGGACAAGTCGTTGCCATATATGGCATACCTCTATTCGATATGGAAAGAACCTTGCCTCATTGAGTAATGCGGGAGCGTATTGCAACAAGTGCGGGGGCAGGAACTTGAGGAGAAGTACTTATATCCAGCTTTGTCAAATCGAATGTTTGAATTTACCAGTATCACTCCTCCCCGAACACGTCCACAGCATCAACATGCACTGGATGTTCATCTTGTTTATGCGACCCGGTCATGTCCTCAGTCTCAATCTCGCCTTCGGCGTCAGCATCTCCACGACCTAGGAGGTACATCGGGTCGTTCACTTCGGCGAGCGCATCCTCTCGTTCGTCTTCTTCTTCTTTGCTCATGGGAACGTGTGTCACCTTTACGATGTCCCATTTGTCCAAGTATGCTTCGGCCGCCTAGAATTGGAAGATGTACACATGAGACAATATAAGTCGACATAGACAATATATGACGTACGTTGGCTCGCTTCTTCTTCAAAAGCATTTTTCGCTCGATGTTCTTGTAGTACGCACCCTTTGCTTTAGGTGCCTTTGGCCTCCTGGGAGCTTCATCGAACATATCCTCTTCTTTCGCCTCGTCATCTCCATCATAGAGCGTGAGAAGGAATTCATTGGGAACTTCCTGTTCGACTTTGACCACCTCGTAGTCGCGGACCCAGTAGAAATTCGTTGCCTGGATCCAACATCAATTCCTGAAAAATGCCGTACACGGCTGGAAGGACGAACCTCATCCTCTTCCGGAGCATCTGGGTCTCGAGCCAACCGTTCCCGTTTGAACACTACCGCGGGTTCGTCTTCCTTGGTCAGGTAGTATGCAAGGAAGTGGTCTCCATCGGATTCCATGGGTCGTAAAATGGCACAGTCTAGACGTGGATCGTCGACCTGACGATAGTTTTCCATTCAGCACCTCATTAACAAAAAACGGTAAAGGATACCTACATCCACTGGTCGCTCGCCAGGCCGCTCTGAGAAGCGGAACAGGTCATACGCGTTAGCCCAAATCTCTGCATCCGGAAGTATCTCATATGAGTCCACCGCCGTAACGTTTGGCTTGTTAGGATGTCTGAGAGATGCCAAGTCGAAGTTTTCTGTAGCTGCAAATGAGGATTCAATGTCTCGTATTTGGGCGGACCGTGATACATCAATAGGTGCTTCAGTTTGTTTACTACATGTATTTGTTAGACGTGTATGGTAGACTGTAGGAAGATACGTACGACTCTTGTGATGCGACAGTACGAGATACATGCTCTCGACTAATGTACTCTGTCTTTCGCAACCACGTGACGTTTGGCACAGAGGAATGGACTGGTGTTGATGTTCCTGATGCTGAGGCAAGCAGGCCGCCGGAGTATGAACCAGAGGCAGGATCGCCAAGCAAGAATTGGTCCTTTGGGTCGAGGGGCGGTAGATTATGAGGGTCAGGATTCAGTTCTACGGATCCGTTAGCAAATGTTTCAATATATAAAACCTGTCGTAAGGGTTCATGGACGCACACACACGCACCAGAATCATCGGCACCCTCGTTATCCCACAAGCAATCCCAATGGCTGAGATCAAGCGGCATGCCCAGCTCGGCATCAACGATCATAGGTAGTGGAGTATCATTTGCAACATCGCTCAGGAACTCTGGTCGAGCATAACGGAGAGGGTCGGTTGGAATGGTCAAGAGTTTGGGGGGAAAAGGAGGTGCGGGTAGGGGATTCGAATACCGTACCCGGACGAGCAAGTCGAGCTTCCTATTCGGAGGTTCACCAAAATCCCCCCGCAATAAAAGAGCCACTCACCCCTTCTTATGACTCATTGTGTTGTTGTGTATTCGGCCTGTATAAATGGACTTTGTGGAATTTGGAAGGAAGTCGCGAGCCCAACGCGGTCAGGATGAACGTCGCGGTCGCGGTGGAAGTGTGAACGTGCACTAAGCGCTCGCTTGATCGCAATTATGGGCGTCTGTGCATGTCATTCCAAATTTTGGTTTCGTTCTCCCGTTTCGACCACCTGAGGTGCAGCATCTCTTTCCGGCCGTTTCTTGCGTTGGGCACGTTCTAATTGACACGAGAGCCAACGTTGCAAGAATGGTAAAAAATGCGCCCAAGAATGATACCGGCAAACCCTCTGGTTCTGTCAAAAAGTCCAAGAAAAGCGGAAAGAAGGTCACGAACGAAAAGATCAAAGAACAGGTCCTCAATCTAGGAGGCGACGAGTCTGACCTTGCACTTTTGAAGGGAGTGTCGGAGAACATGGACGTGGACGTGGGGGGTCAGAGCAACGACGTAAGCATATGAACACAGACGTTATATGAAAGCTGATTTATGATCTGGGATATAGCCCAAGCTTGCTCAGGATGTCTCTAAGTTCTTGAGCGCACTTAAGGGAGAAAAGGGTCCTTCTGAGAAGCAGACAAAGCAGAAGAAGTCAAAGTCAAAAGAACCAAAGGCACCGGCAGCCCCACCCAAAGCGCAACAGGTTGCTGAAGACGTCCCCGCGAAACCAAAACCAAAACCCGAAAAGCAGAAGGGTAAACAAAAGGCAACAACGAGCGATGATGTATCAAAAGCAGACGAAGGTTCAAAAGGAAAAATTCCGACCAGTGTAACATTGAAGGCCGGCACCAAGCTCATATTTCCTCCTACTCCTCATTGGTATTCCGGAGCTGCTCCTCTTTCACCTCCAAAGACTCCTCTTCCTACCCCGAACACATCACAAATATCATCCCTTACCGAACGTGCTGCTTCTCTCTTACAGAAAGATGCAGAAGTCTACCAAGCCTCATCAGCTTCGACTGGACACAGTGCTTCTGACGCGCACTTCTTGAACACAATTCTTACGCAGGGTACGCTCTCCGACAGACTGAGTGCGCTTACATTGCTCGTACAAGCGAGTCCCGTACACAACACGAAAGCTCTGGAGACGTTGCGGAGTATGGCAGAGAGAGGTCGAGGGAAAGGTGGACGAGAGGAAGGTTTGAAAGCTATGCGGTGTGTCGTTGATTGGTGGATTGGTGGAGGTGCACCCAACAGGAAGCTCAGGTAGGACATTCATGAACACTTACCTCTTTCGCTATCATGCTCATTTGTTTCGTAGGTATTTCCGCGACCAGCCTATGCTCCTGCATCCCGACGCGAAAGACGAGCATCTTGTGATGTGGTACTTTGAAGATTGGTTGAAGAAATATTTCTTCCATATACTTCAGATCCTTGAGGTACCAAAACTGTGCTATCTGTGTGCGCTTACCACTCAATCAAATTCTAGACTTACTCCCTCGACCCTCTTCCTTACGTTCGAACGCAAGCGTTAGGTTTCATTTACGCGTTGCTCCGCGACAAGCCCGAGCAGGAGCAGAACTTGCTCCGTCTCCTTGTCAACAAACTTGTACGTGCAGATCGAATGAGTACTGAACGAATCGCTCACGTTCTCTTTTACTTCAGGGTGACACCGAGAAGTCCGTATGCTCTAGGGCATCATACCACCTCCTCCAACTCCTCCAAGCTCACCCCAACATGAAAGGCGTCATCGTCCGAGAGATCCGTTCCTTGATCTTCCGACCCCTTGCATCAACTTCCGCCGCATCTTCAACTCACAATACCGAGAAAGACAATCCCAAGGGTACACATATCCGGTTTGACGACGGTAAGTCGGCGAAGCCACCTGCGAAGGGTAGAGATAAAGGGGCGGCGAAGACTTCTACGATGGAACGATGGAACTCGCATGCTTGGTACTACTCTGCGGTGACGCTGAACCAGGTCGTGCTTACTCCAAGTGAACACGACCGGGAAGTCGCTCGACTCTTGATTGAGGCGTACTTCGAGATGTTCCGTGAAGTCCTCGGAAGTTCATCCGGGAATGGCGATGATGACGCAGCGGACGAGGAGCAACCTGAGGCGCAAACATCTGACGGAGACAAGCAGAAGAAGAAACAGAGTGGCGGAAAGGATACCAAGAAGAAAGGCAAAGAAAAGGCTGTCCGAGGTGCCGCCGGATTCGCAGAAGTCGAAGATGCTCATTCGCGCCTGATTAGTGCGATCCTAAGCGGCGTGAATCGTGCCCTTCCTTTCGCGAAAGTAGACGTTGGGAGTGGGAACGAGATCTTTAGGAAACACATCGACACTCTCTTCCTGATCACACACACCTCCACATTCAATATCTCTTTGCAAGCTTTGATGTTGATCTTACAGGTGATCACTACCTTGTCTACCGCCGCCCCTTCCACTTCTACATCGAAAGAAGGAGAAGCAAACTACGGAACGAGTTTGACTGACAGGTACTACCGAACCTTATACGCCTCACTTGCCGATCCGCGACTCGCCAAATCGAACAAACAAGCGATGTACCTCAACCTTCTATTCAAATCTCTCAAGGCCGATCGGAATACTGAACGAGTGAAAGCTTTCGTGCGTCGGTTCCTACAAGTCCTCGTGGCCGGTATCGGAGGAGCAGGTGGGACAGAGTTCGTTGCGGGTGGATTGTATCTCCTCGGAGAGCTGTTTAGTACGGTTTCTGGGTTGAGAGAGATGCTGAACGGATTGAAGGGTGCAAGTGGGAAGGAGGGTGAGACGTACGACCCTAAGAAACGGGACCCACAGTATGCACATGCCTCTGCTACTCCGCTATATGAGTTGGTAAGTCTCTCATACCAGTGTTCACGACATCGTTGAATACTGAACATGACTGTACAGCTTCCTCTCCTGCACCACTATCACCCCGCAATATCGCTACATGCGCGCCAACTCCTGAATGGCACCCCACTCACAGCTTCGCCGGACCTCACGCTCAATACGCTCTCTCACTTCCTCGACCGATTCGTCTACAAGAATCCTAAGAAGCCAAAACCAAAGGGTGCGTCTGCCATGCAACCCGCCGCTTCCTCGACGGACGGCGCAAGTGGCGTGAAGCTCCTGAAGGGTGAGATGACAACCGGTATGACTCCTGTTAACGAGGAGTCATGGTGGAAGAAGAGGGTAGAAGATGTCCCTGTGGATGAGGTCTTCTTTTATAAATACTTCACGAGGAAACGGCAAATGGAGCAGGAGAGGGCAGCAAAGGCAAAGAAGAGGAAGGGTAAGGAAGACGAAGATGACGATGAGGATGATCTGGACGAAGAAGAGTCGGACGAGGAGAAGAGCGGGGATGAGGCTGAGGCTGAAGATAGCGACAAGGAGGAGGCGGAAATTTGGAAGGTATGCGCCACTTTTGCTCGTGATTTTAATATCTGTCGTCTGAGTTCTCTTTTCTAGGCCATGAAAGCGACCATGCCCGCCGAGCTGCAGGATGACGACCTCGATGAAGATAGCGATGACTTAGCGTCTGATTTAGATGACAGTGAACTCGAGGGCAATGACTCCGATGCAGAGCCTTCGGAAGCAGGTACTGACGATGATGAAGAGGCTGAAGGCGGCGAAGAAAAGGACGATGATGAGGATGGCGATGATGCGCTTTCCCTCGCAGAAGCATCCGACGCCGAAGATTTGCTTCCTCTCGACGCAGACATACCAGATGGACTCATCGAGTACGACGGATCTGACGTGCCAGAAAACGAAAACGAGACTGAGGAATGGGGAGGAATCGGCGGTAACGCCAATAAGAAGCGGAAACGAGGGGATGATGAGAAGAATAAGAGGAAGAAGTTGAGGTCCTTACCAACATTCGCAAGTTATGAGGATTATGCGAAGTTGATTGAGGATGGGCCGGAAGATGATATTTAGTTCGACTTATCGTTGTAAGAGAGGGTATCTAGTCAATCATATTCGCTGTTTGTCGTGAGTTATAGTTTCTGGGCGCAGGCTCAGTCGTAGCCGAGTCGACGTCGCTCCTCGTGGTCCTTCTCCAATTTGTGCACTTGGTCTTCGGCTTCTTCAATGGTGTCATCCCAAGCAACAAACAACTCGGACAAGGTGTCAACCTAATAAGTGCGAGTCGTTAGATGTGCAGGAATTATAGGTGCAAGAAACATATTACATGTCGCGCATATCGGTCAATCAACGCGGCGACGCGTCTTTCCAAGTCAGCCGCTAATTTCCGGTCTTCTTCATGCGATTTTAGCAGTTGTTCCAACCTCGGTTTCAGCTTCTCGTAGTCAGGAAGTTTGCCGGCTGCCGTCACGTCCTTCTTTTCCAGAAGTTCAATCTCCCGTAGATCGCGATCCGCTGCGCGAATATCTTGCTCCATTTCCGCAAGGAATGCCTCCAATTCGCTTGGAGACATGTTCTCGTATGACGGAGGAGCTGTAGGTATTGTCCCAGACAGTGCGAATGCAGGCGTCAGAAGATGCGCATGCTGCTCATCTGTTAAAGGGCGTCAGCTGAGCTGCCGTTTGCCTGATTATTGTATTGTGTACAAACATTGTTCCATGAACCTTCTCAGACCTTCATTATGTTGCACAATGTCGTCAAGCCTCTTTTGGAGATCCTGAACACCCTTCATCAGGGCAGGATAATTCGATTCCTGAATGCGAGCCTTGACATCCTGCTTTGCTCCGTAAATCAACGTCTCTAGCCACCGGACGCGCAAGTCCAAGGACAACTTGGGCGTGACCGGTGGTGGGGGAGACTTTGGGCGGGAAGAGTCTGTTGCATGAGAAGTATTGATACTCATTGATTCCGGAAAGTGCATCGTCCCACTAGGTGACAGACTTGGTGGCGGCGACGAAGGCGGTGTTGACGTTGATAGAATTCTCAAGCGTTGGACATCACCAAGGAAGACGCTGCCTATTGGGCTCGTCATAGAGCGTTAGTATCCTCTGTCTGAAAAATACTTGTGGTTGGTGTTCAGCACATGCACATGAACTCTGTGGGTGCCGAAGTCCAGTTCGACTCACATGTGCAGAATGTAGGATATAGACGTTATATCGACGAGTAAACGGTTCGCCAACGTATTCTATCCTCAAACCTCACTATAATACCCCATTTGTATCAGTTGAATTGTCAGTTTGATAGTTGTTCATCGTTGATACAGCCAAACAGACACGTACAGAGAAAGAGAAAGACAATGGCGGATGTGGTCAATGGCAAACGACGACAATTACCAAAGATGGACTTGCATGTGATGCTTACGTCAGACGCGCGACCGCGTCCAGCTTAAAACGCGTCTTCCCGAATTGGACCAAGCTACAATACCGTTTCTTTCTGCAACCTCCACCCTCTCGTCCCCCTGCCTTCATGTCTGCGTGAGTTTCATTTTGCCAGCACTTTGGAAATATATCTGACTTTTCTTAGCGAAAACAACACCGCTGATGCCTCCAAGGCTGCAGAGGGTACCTCTGCGGGCAATGCTACCGAAACCACTACGACGATTGAAGAGTCCTTAAGTCTCGCGAAACGCGCGTACGCATTGAAGAAATATGAGCGGGCGGTAGAGCACTATGCTACTGCATTGGAACTATCGTGCGTTTTCAAACTCTCAATCCACCGGTCAAACTGACCGCAGCCTCAATAGGACGGCGAAACATGGGGAAGATGCTCCGCAATTGGCTGATCTGTACTATGCGTACGGAAAGGCACTTCTCGAAAATGCTATCTCACAAAACTCTGTCTTGGGGAACCAACAGGCTGCTGAGGAAGTATTACCGGCTGAGCCAGGTCCGCCACTGCTCTATGTCCTTGAGGGTCTCATCCCCTTACACTGATTTGTTATGCAATAGGCTCCAGTGGCGCCTTTCTTTCGTTTTCCGGAGATCCTGAAGACGAAGAGGGCGAAGACACCGTAATGAACCTCAAAGAACAAGAGGATGAGGAAGAAGACGGCGACGAAGGAGAGCCTGAAGATGACTTCAACGCTGCATGGGAAGTCCTTGAGCTTGCTCGCTCTTTGTTCGAAAAACAGCAAGAGGAGAGCGATGAAATCAAACTCAAGCTTGCTGAAACTTACATTGCTCTGGGAGATGTTTCGCTAGAAACAGGTTAGGAATCGTGTTCTAGACGTTGCGAGCGCCACTCATACAGCATCTCCCTCTATCTAGAGAAATTCGACCAAGCCATCACAGATTACGAGCAGGCTCTGACCCTCAAGACGACTCTCCTTCCCCAATCCTCCCGTCAGCTCGCAGAAGCACACTACAAACTGAGTATCGTGCTTGACCTTAGCTCAGGCCGACTACAAGATGCTATTGAACATGCCGAGAAAGCCCTTGAGAGTGTCGAGGCTCGTCTGGCTGAACTCCGGAATGGCCTGAGCGGGCAAATGAAGGTTGAAGCTATACCTGACCCTTCGGATACCAAGGGCAAGGGTAAAGCCAAAGGCCCGAGGTTACTTGGAGAGGACGCTGTTCAAAATATGAATCAGTCGCAGATGGAATCCGAACTGAAGGAGTTAGAGGGTCTTCGAGAGGACCTCGCTGCAAAGGTTTGTAGTTTGGTCTGATGACTTCCGCCAGGTACGGTCCGATAACTAATCTCGTTTAAATCTCTAGGTCGAGGAACTGAAGACTATCCCCAACGAGCCTAAGGAGTCAGCGCCAGAATTGGCAGCGAAGGCCCTAGATGCGGAATTGAACGCTGGGCCCTCGTCGAGCTCCGCAAGTGCCCCTACGCAAGTGAACGATTTGACTTCGATAGTCAAGAAGAAAAAGAAGGCCCCGGCACCTGAACCAGAGACCAATGGTGCTGCCAGTATTAGTAGTGGTAAGAGAAAGGCGGAAGACGATGGCTCCGAATCCCCGTCAGAGAAAAAGGCAAAGTTGGAAAGTGAAGCTCAGTCGTGATTTTGATTATGTGGCCTTTGCGTCTTTGTTTTCCGGGAAGCTTGACCATTTTCCTTTCCATACGGCTTTACCTTGCCCCACTCTTATCTCGTGATATAAGCGTCGCCTTGTATACGTATGGAACGCACGTTTGATTCTGTATCGATACAACATCCGTAATATTCTGCGATACCCACTATTGCTATAGATATTTTTGATCACTTCTCACTTCCCCTCCCCCTTCTTACCCCCGTCAATTTCAGCCATGTTGAGCTTTTATGAGTTGGAAAGCGGGAGTGGTGTATGCTTATACTTTTTCTTCCCCTCTCCCGTACCGAACTCACTAACGACATGCCCCTTCTCACCTGTACTCCGCAATTTGTACTTATAAATCACCAATCCCTCCAAACCGACAGGACCTCTAGCGTGGATCCTACCCGTGCTGATTCCAACCTCAGTTCCAAAGCCATAGCGGAAGCCATCTGCGAACCGAGTGCTAGCGTTGACAAATGTCCCGGCGGAATCCACACCTTGGCAGAAAGTCTCGCCATTCGTGACGTTCTCGGTGACAATACAGTCGGTATGATGAGACGAGTGCGTGTTGACGTGTGCGATGGCATCTTCTAACGAACGGACTGTAAGTACTGAGAGCGTCAGGGATAAGTGTTCGGTGGTGTAGGATTCAGGGCTGGAAGGATGCACGTGGGTGGAGAGATTTGCGGGGGCGGGATTTAGAGAGGAGAGTGCGAAGAGGGATGGGGAATCACATAGAAGTTGAACATCGTGAGCTAAAAGGGCTTTTGCCACGGCTGGCCAGACGGTGGTGAGAACCTTTTCGTGGAGGATCAGCGTCTCTGCAGCGTTGCAAGCTGCGGGGTAATCCGTCTGTTGAAAGATTGATGAGCTAGTAAACAAACAAGACGCATACGATATACCTTGGAGTCTACTACGACGCGAACTGCTTTTTCGATATCCGCAGATTCATCAAGAAACACTGAGCATAGGCCATCTGCATGTCCCATGACAGGTATCCTCGTGTTGTTTTGGATATCCTTCACGAGACTGTTACTTCCCCGGGGAATAACAAGGTCTATGTACTGGTCCAAAGCCAACAGAGCTGAGACTTCAGCACGAGTCTGGATAGCCTGAATGTACGTGCTGGGAAGTGACGTTCGGGAAAGGGCAGTCTGAATTGCTTTCGAGAGTAATTGAGCAGTCTCATTCGACTCTTTTCCTCCTTTCAGAATCGCGGCGTTCCCTGGGCAAAATTGTGAGCAAGAAAAGCGCTATACCAAAATCGATATACTCACCAGACTTGATGGCGAGTGCGGCAATATTCACCACGACTTCCGGCCGAGCTTCGAAGATGACGAGCAAGACACCGATGGGGCAAGATACCCTGCGAAGCTCCAGGCCATCATCGAGCTGGGTGGCATATGTAACAACTCCTGTAGGATCCGGGAGTTCAGCTACATCGGTTACGCCCTGAAGCATAGAGGCCCATTTATCGCCCTTGGTCAGATCGAGTCGCTTCAACAGCGAACTTGACATCCGGCCAGCATCGACCTCTACTTGGGCTGCCTAAGCGATCTCGATTCAAATGTCTAAGTATGAGCCCGAGTTAATGAGGACTCACCGCACAATCCTTCTTGTTCGCTGCCAATATCTCATCCTTGGCATTCTCCAATTCCTTGCGAATTTCATATAGGGCTTTTACTCTTTCAGACGATGGCACAAGTTGGGATGCCTCAAAGGCAAGTTTGGCAGCCTTTGCTACTGAAGCCGCAGAGTTTGGTTCATGGGATGTGGAAGCCATAATGATCGGAGTTTTAAAGCATCACTCACGCTTCAAGAGAGTATCAACGCCCCAAATTCGGAAACCTGCAAGTTCGTCAACGTCTTCTTGAAGCTTTTTTTTTTTTTTTTTTAATCCTGTATTAGACTGCGTACTACTAGGTACATGGGCAGTGTAAACGTCGACGGCGTTGAGCATCACCCTCACCCGAGGGGCATCAATAGAGGTTTGCGCCTTGAGCCAGTTTCCTTAGTGAGCTGCTAGACACTGCTGCAGCAAATTCAACCGGGCGGCCGCAAACGATTGAGTAACTCATTGGCGACAGCGGACGCGTCGTAATTCCTAAAGAAAGTGTTGGAATCTCCGCGCCGGTCACAGTACACACGATATAATGCCACTTTAAGTGTAGTATGGGCTTCAACCAAAGCTTGAGAGCGAGAGGGTCCCCCACCACGCTGTCGTTCTTCTGCAGCTTGCTGTAGTAGGTCTGCCCACTCGAATGTTGCTACCATGGGGTTTTGGTTAAGGAACTGGTGAATTTGCTTGATGGAGGGATGATGTGAGCGCAATTGCTCGTCTTCCTCATCCATAACGAGTACAGCTCGGAAAGCTCTGGAGAGCTCTTGAGGTCGTTGAAGAGACCGTGATCGGATCCAGAGTGGGCAATCATATAGGATGTGGTCCCGAGTTTCCAAAGCATGACCGCACGCACAGTTCCGTGGGCCTTCGATATTGAATCTTTGTCGGAACTCGCCGTGAGGGAAATGGCCTGACAGAAAGCGCGTCAGACGAGCGAAATGATAATTGGATTTGCCCCACTGGCGAAGGAAGATATTCTGTTTGGCGGAAGGACCACACTTGCGTAGGTCATGTATGCGTGCGAGATTGTGATGGCCTCTATATGAGGCATTCTCAAGGAGTTTGCGCCACCCATCAATTGCGCGAGCAGTGAAACGTTGCCGGGCAATTGAGTACGATACGAAGTCTGGCTGGGGAAGCTCCATCGCCTCCTTCGCCGATTGATCCACGAACTCGTTTTGCACAATGCCGGTATGCGAGGGACACCATGAAATGAAAATTTTGTGTTCGGCACTGCGTTGCAAGAAACTTCGTGCCGATTTGGCGGCCATGATAGAGACCATTTGAGAGGGACCTCGGCCAGCGGCCAAGATGGCCTGAGCTGCCGCTTTGTTGTCCACATAAACATGGATTTCTGTGATGCTATCTCCTGCAGTTTCTACTGCCTTGCGAAGGCCGACTGCTAAGGCAGCCATTTCCGCGTCGAAAGGTGTAGCTGCACCAAGCGCAAACTTACCACTTGCAACGTGCTTAGTCTGATCGCAGACTAACCATGCTGCCCCACTGCGAAGAGGTGTTACACCTCGCTTTTGAGAACCATCAGTGAACACCGTGCGGGCGCGCGATGATTTCATAACCTGTCGTAACCGTGGAAGGAATATATTTTCCTTCCACTCCAAGAACTCGTCAGATTGCTTCGGAGGGGCTTGCAGATTCAAAACGATGCGGTCGCTATACTGGTCAAGCACGCGGCATCCTGGTCGACATTCTTCGTTAAGAAGATCGAAGTCTTCCGAGCATTCTCGGCCTATGCGATCAATGTAATGTAGTGGAGTTTGTGCTGTTGAGCCTGAATGCTTGATTGTGTTGTCAGCTCCCATGGGGAATGGAGCCGAGATGTTATGGTCGTTTATCTTCCAATACGGAGGAAGAGAAGCACGGATGGGGTGACCCTCATGTAGCATGCGTACTCGTAAGGCAGCACGGCTCATGAGTTTGTTAACTTGATGTCTAACCGGAATAAGCCCCGCCATGGATTCCATGGCACCAGCCGGAGTGGTGCGGAAGCAGCCAGTAATCCAACGGGAAGCAATATTCTGCACCCGCTGAATTGTTGTGAGAGTGGTTTTGAGACCTTTCCAGTTGGGTCTCCACCAAAGTTGAGCACCATAGAGTAAAACAGGAAGTACATTGGAGATGTATATGCGACGCTTGTCAAGAGGGCTCAGACCCCTACATGAATTACCAAGCATGCGCATGCAATGTGTTGCACTACTGGCTTTGGTAGCATAAAAATGTATATGCTCTTTGAAGGTTAGTTTGGAGTCAAGATAAAAACCCAAATACCTTATGATTGGCTTGGGTTGGATACGTACTGACTTGTTGTTGACGATCAGTTGGATTGGCAGTCCGACACAGTTCAGTGATTGAGACCTCGTGAAATGAATAAGCTCAAGTTTGTCAGATTCGACACTGAGCCCAAGACGATTTAGATCTCGTGTAAGATCGTGGAACACATGTGCGATAATGGCATTGTTGACCTCCAGCGAGTCTGCTCCCTCGGGAATTGCCTCTTTGGGAGCAGCAACATGAATGAGGCCATCATCTACAAAAAACTGGACTGTTACATTGCCAAACTGGTTGGCATGGATGGGTGCCCACTTGTGAAGTATGGGAGCTATATAGAGCCCAGATAGAATGGGCGAGAGTGATGACCCTTGACCGACTCCAACTGTGAAGTCAGCAGGTGGCATTAGTGAGCCGTTGAAGCAAAAGCGCGTCTTACGACCGGTGAGGTAGTCCCCAAAGAATGCGCACAGTCTTGAGGCAAAACCTTGTCGTTTTAGTATAGCGACAATAGCTTTATGGTTGATGGAAGGATAGAACTGAGAGACGTCCAGCAGCAATGCGCTGGACTGCATACCGAGTCTCCATGCTTGGCGAATGTTGTGCACAAGCTGCACACCAGCATCCGTGGTGGAATGTTGAATGGCGCCCCCAAATTGACAAGGATGGAGTATACCATATTTCTGTCCATCAAATTGCAATCGACGTGCAATTATTTTCTCAAGGAGCTTGCCCAAACAGTTCAAGAGCACTATTGGGCGATACGCCTTGGGATTTGAGTAATCCGGTTTATTCGGCTTAGGAATAACAACCGTGATTGATCGCTTGAACAGCGATGGGAAGCATGCGTGATCAACGCATGCGTTGAAGAAAGCTTGGACAGATGACGCAACATCTGGTTGGTGGAGGATAACTTTGAGCCAAGCCCAACCACAGTGGTCAGGACCGGGGGCGGATGAGTTACTCGTACCTTGTAACGCGTCATATATTTCATGCACGCTGATTGGAGGGAAGTCACGTTCACGAAGCTGAGGGATTTCATTCAGCAACAAAACGTCGATTGGATGTGGGTTTCTTGGGGTGAACTGCTGTTGGAACACCTCACTTAGTTCTTGTTGGGAATCGATGCTGCTTCCGTCCGTACGGACAAGGCCGAAAGCTGCATCGACTCGTCGTGGCTTTGTCCACTCTACAAAGTCCCATATGTGCCGGGAATCTGCAGAGGTGATGATATCGTCAAAGAACTTCCTCTTTGCTCGACGAATGCATCCACGGAATCCTCTTCGGAGGGTTTCCACCTCCTTTTGTAGTGCAAGCACGCAAGAGCGTTCTTGCTCAAATTGGGCCGCCTCAGCAGTGCGCTGTTCAGGATCCTCCCGAACGAGTTGTTTTAACTGCCGCATGGAAGCGCGTAATCTGTTTATTTCGGTGCGTTTGCTGGTAATGTGCCGGTTGAACTCGGAGCACTCAGCGTTCCACCAGGATTTAGAGTGTTTAGACGGCCGGGGCGGAGTTGCATACCGTCTCCAAGCTTCGTCCATGATATACTGGATAAACTCACCAGTGCGTTCAACGTCCTCGGCAGATGCAAAATTTCGAGGTAGGGTGCGCAAAGCCTCTGCCACCTCATTTTGGAAGTGAACGGCCGCCTCCGACGCCTTGGGGATGCGCGGCGTGCTATTTGGACGGGTGTTTACAGTTAGCGACCAGCGCAAAGCAGCATGATCACTGCGATGACTCTCATTGGGCAGGACCTCAAGGCGGTGATTAGATGCAAAGTGTTCATCCACCCAGACCAGATCAAGCACCCCGGGTCTGAGGCTGATGTTGTTAGAGGTCCAGGTGGGGGGACCAGATGGATCATTCAACAAAGAAAGCATGAGATTGGCGCTTGCCAACTCGATAAGGTCGTCGCACTGTTGTCTATGCGACGAGCGACGACCGCTATGGCGTTCACCTGGATCCCACATAGCGTGTCGGAGATTAAAATCCCCCGCCATGAAGGCAATCGCAGGGAGTCGATGTACCCTGTTGAGTAAATACTGAACAGCATCGAACGACCTTGGGTCGTTGTACACATTCAGGAATGTAAATTCCCTACATGACAGCTGCATGGTGATGCAGAGCACATCGAGATGCTGAACTAACGTCGACCGCACCTGCGGGCAAGCAGATCGCCAACGCTTATTTATGAAGACTGCCACTCTCGAGTTCTCTTGAGCTCCGAGACAGATGAAGTTGCGGTGCGCAACAGTGTTGAAATACGGGTCGCCGTCAGCAGACGTTGTAGAAGGAACTTGTTTGATGAAGCCCCAGTAGATTTCCTGCATGCAGATGATGTCCACATCGCGGAATCTTTCGAGCACATAGTGCATGTTTTCGTTAGACTTCTGCACATTGCATGAAATGCATGTTAACACGTCCAGAGTGACCGAGTCACTTTGGTTTGACATCACAGTCGAGGGATCCGGCGCCCGAACCTCATCAGGTGCAGGCGACAAATCACGGACGTACTCACTTTCTTGTGGGTTACTCATTCAGGCGATGAGGATATCGGTACACACCACAGCCGATTGGCTTTGTGGTGGTTTGGTACCAAGCTGTACGTTTGCTCGAGCTCCCTAGAAGGTTCGGTGTAGGCGCCGAAGGGGGCGAGCAGGATACATTGTCAAGACAGGACCCACGTCCAAAGGGAGTTGCGCCGAAGAAGGCATTGCAGGGAAGGGCACAGTGGAGCATTAGACTGCATTTGCTTACCATACCCGTTTTATCGTTCTTGTAAAACTGTAGGGGACGGGAGACTTGTAGGAAGAGAGACCTGGCCGCCCCCAGCTCTGCCTCCTCCAAGCGCACACCGTCACTGATCACACATGTAAGGGGGGTCAATCTGCTGCGACTAGCAGCTGACTGAAAGTTAGAACAGATGCATTGGGAAGTTATCAACACGGTGGTCACCCAACCGTGAAGATGGGTACAGACGGGTATGATATGACTCCAGCAGCAGTGCTGCCGGTAGCCATGGCTAGAGGATCGCAGCGCAAATCCATAGAGAAATGCTCGAGAGCCGAGGAGTCTCACGAGTATGTAGAGGTCGCATGAGCGACTTGGTAAGGGCCTGCCCGGGGCGTTAGGGATGCAGCCATCAGCCCCGGTGCAGTCAGTTAGGGCAATAGGCACGTCCGAGGTATTCAGGCTCGCTGTTGGGCGGTCCAGGAGTCCTGCACTCGTATGGAGCGAGGGGGGGGGGGGGGGAAGGGGAGCAATGGCGACGGGGTTGTTAGTTGGGCGTCTAACGAGATGATGGTGGTACGAGTGAAAGAAGCGACGGTCTTCTTGAAGCTTGTACACATTCTCTATCGAGGTTGCTAGTGATCAAACCTCCGAAGCTCTCTCTCTCTCTCTCTCTCGGCCATGTAGAACTTACAACAAATCTACCGGTTCTTTATATTAGAATGATTCAAGACGATTCGTGAAACCCGTTGTATTGGTGGGTCGCTTCAAGTTGGCGCATTACCAAACTTGAGCTGTGATTCGAGGTACTCCAGAACCAGCATCTAATCTCCGTTGAGCAATTGATTTTGCAGTCTTCCAATCATCGGAATCATCGCTATGTACGTGATACTCCCCTAGCCGACAGCCTGGCAGCAATAGGAAACACCGAGGATGAAACCCTGATCATGCAAATCGCGCAAGTCCTCTCGCTATGAATGTGGTGACATTCACCAACTTGGTTCCTGGACTTGGGTGTTGTCTGTCATAATGCGGAGAAACCCTTGCTCGGGCGGAATGGGTGGCAATTTTCAGCTGCTTGAATCCGAAGCGAGATGGTAAAGTCGGTCCTATTCGTGACTATTGCCACTAAATCAAGAAGTTATCTCCACACTAACCACGGGGTAATGCACGTTCTTGCTCAACTCCGCTATCGATCTTCGTTCATCTGCAGTGCTAGATTCGGAGGTCTATAGTGGACAATTGCTCGCCAAATCGACATAGACCAGAAACGTTGGTGTTGCAGCTGTTTTCAAAACGATAGGCCCCTCCGAAAAGATACTGGTTACGAGCGGAGTTCATGAAGAAGGCTAGAAGCAAGGAAGCCGAGTGCTCCGGGCATGGCCTGTATCAGCCGTGACGCGTTTACTGAGTTCATTGACTTCCGGCAGCAGGCATTCCCTCTCGGCCATCGTCGCGTGATGTCTTTACGAACTCCGACTTGAGACGCGGGTTTTTGGAGGGGCCTATCGTTTTGAAAACAGCTGTAATGTCGAGGTCATCGCTTGGCCTTCTGTTAACGCAACGCTTCATCGAAACATCATGTGTACAAGCCGCTTTGCAGGGAATTGTCTCATATTACCTCGACGGTGTTCTATACGAGTCTTAATCGCTTGCCACAAGTAGGCATGGAAGAACGAAAGCACTCCAATGTGTCGCATAGCTAGCCTGATGATGCCCGGCCCAACTCCGCTGTGCTTTGAAAGACCCGATATGTATTACGAAGTTCACACCTGGGCAAAACTTCACGTCAGAAGGACACCACCTGCTAGTCATACAGGGTACGAGACATGTCTGTTTGGGACAACACGCCATGCTTGGGGTGCTGGTAGCTTCAACGTTGCCATAACGCATAACCCTCGCACTGGCGCCTCCTCGCTTGTGTGAGTCTGTCTAAACCTATAAAAGATGAACGGCGAGCCCAGCTATCCCTCATCTTCTGCTACTTACCTGCATATCTCCAAGTTAACCACAATGACACTCGAAGATGGCACGTACATCATCAGCTGTGACCTCGGAGATGGGGCGAAATACATCAGGTACGATGACAAAGGCGACTCCGTCCGTCCGGACAAGAGGGTTGTCACTTTGCCCGGAGGCGTTAAGGCTCCTGAAGTAGGTGTTTCGATGATTGCGCCTGTCTCATATCTCAAATGGTGTATGTTTTTTCAGTGGAAAATAAAGAAGGTAGACAACGGGTACATCGTGAGCATCGATGGCATGAAAACCGGAGAACGCGACGGCTACCTTTTCACGGATGTGCCTGATGAAGACGTTGAGAAGTGGAACATCGAGGAAGTCCCGCAACACGGAAAGGATATCTACATGTAAGCCAGCCGCGCCATCCCTACCAATCTTTTGAGAAGCTGAAGTCGTACTCATTCCAGTATCAATATCACACGACGGGAACGTGGATGGGTCTTTCCGACTGACGCCGAACCCTACCAGCAGGTATGTTGGTACTCCCTGATTGCGTGGAATGGCGCACGGGATAAATCATATCCTACAGCTTTTGGTTCGACCACTCATTGTGTTCCCTACTTTCCCCCCTCGCTACCCCGCACATGAGCTCTTCAGTATCGTCCCCGTCAAAAATGATTAACGATGTGGCGAGGTTAAAGAAGTCTGTCTCTCGGTGATTCGCTCGTGGAGGACTGTGCGAAGAACGTAACTGGGATGTTTGAGCTGCATTGTCTAGTTGTGTTGTATGTGACGGCGCGAAAATCAATGTTCATATTCTGCGGTCGATTTAAGCTGTGGTTGCTTGAAAGAGCTTGAAAGAGAGGTACTACTATGATTGGCCTGGGGTTCACGATCTTACTTTATACGGAGATGTCTTGCCCAATCGGGTTTATCGGCATTAGCCGGTGAAACTTAGCACAAGTGAACAGTGGGGTCGTACTAGGTTGCAGTGATGCACGGTCGGGTGAACTGACCTATGAAATGACCGCCGACTTTGGTGAATATCCAGGTGGAGGTCACTAGGTCAGAAAAATGACCTGACTTTTCCCATAGCTGTCCTGCAAGCTGATTGGCTCGGAACCTCGGACATCTGGGTTCTCCGGATCTGTCTCGCGTGGACTAGTTCACATGTGCGGTTCACTTTCGGCGATGCGATCTACAGCAATTGCGCGTTCGCGCATTCAAGTTCACGTTCCACGCTAAATCGCCTCATTCATTATCGCGCACGTCTGCCTCTTGTATCTTATGATCCTCACTCATATATCTACTGATCTATCATCTCTGTGTGTAGCTACGAAAAATATACTTGATTTTTCAT
>MU275412.1:0-27296 GCA_022160315.1 Panus rudis PR-1116 ss-1 | reverse complement strand
TTTTACTTATGATTTTCTTTCCATGATCTTATCTCGCACAATTTTGGACACGCAATTCCTACCCAATCACACACCCACACTGACCACACGACCTTCTGCTCGCAATGTCTATTCATCACTAGATAGAGACCACACACTAAACCCTTATTAAACCTTATTTTTCGCTAGTTATTTTACTAGTACTGTGTCTTGGCGTTGTAGTTACAGGCCTGCTCGCAGTTTAAATCCAAAGAACTTCTCTCTCTCTCTCTCTCTCTCCAGGCACTGCAGACTGACTATACCCTTGGGCCTAGTATCCACCATAACCCGTATCACATCGCTATCGTGCGTTCAAATCTGACGAGGAACCTTGCTGCGCTGTTTGATGATGTCCGGGACGAAATCGAGGATTCGTTCACGGATGCTATCCCCACGACCGGAGACGGTATGTGCCGAGTTTCAAATTCCCCTTGACCTTCGTTGCTCACTTGACGAGATGCATCACCATAGATTGGGTCGCTGTACCTGCGTTGGACACGATCATGCAAGTGGTCGCTAGAACCAGTAATAGGATCTTTGTCGGCTTGCCTAAATGTGCGTGAATCCATCATGAAACTGACATAAACCGGGTCTTATCTCTTACCGTGACAGGCCGCGATCCGGACTATAGAGCATTGAATATTCAATTTACCGGCGATGTTGTAAAAGGATCGGTGATCATAAACATTTTCCCCAAATTTCTGCGACCGTAAGGCTCGACTTCCGTAGTCAATCGCGCCTTTTGAAACTAATCTTCGAAACGCAGACTCGCGGGCAGACTCTTCACCAACGTTCCAACTATGATTGACCGCGGTGTGAAGCATCTCGAACCTATCATCAAGGAGCGGTATCGCATGGCAGAGGAATTCGGCCCTGATTGGGAAGGCAAACCAGTTCGTATCTTGAGTATCCGTGATGCCCCTCGATTGTGTTGACTCGCTCCTTGCAGAACGATATGCTTCAATGGCTCATGGACGAAGCTGAAGGCGAAGAACGGGAGATTAGAGCACTGGTTCTCAGGATATTGACTGTGAACTTTGCCGCTATTCATACATCTTCCATGGTACGCCTCGATTTTCACCCCCTGTAGCAGCCACCAATTAATACTCCGCCGGGTGACTTGTAGAGCTTTACACACGCATTGTACCATCTCGCCGCCGCCCCAGAGTACATTAAACCGCTTCGTGAGGAGGTCGAGACAATTGTGAAGAGCGAAGGGTGGACAAAGGCTGCAATGCAGAAAATGCGCAAGGTTGACAGTTTCCTGAGAGAATGTCAGAGGTTCTACGCGCTTGGTTCACGTATGTCTGCTTGTTGCACAATTTAGGCCTCCCTTCAGCGAACACGTGAATGTTTCTAACCTGGTTATGTTCACAGTCAGCATGTCCCGACTCGCTTTGAAAGACTTCACCTTCTCCGACGGTACGTTTATCCCTGCGGGCACATTTGTTTCAGCCGCGGCTCTTCCGATGCACTACGACGAGGAACACTACGAAAATCCCGAGGTGTTCAATCCATGGAGGTTCTCCGAGATACGTGCGTTGAGCGACGAAGAGAGCGTAAAGCACCAAATGGTCAGTACGAGCGCCGAGTACCTACCATTTGGTCATGGAAGACATGCATGGTACGTCTCCTCTTCTCATTTGGTCCCATTTTGTGCTGCTCTCAATACGAAAATGAACATACAGCCCCGGAAGGTTCTTCGCTGCGAACGAACTCAAAGCCATGCTTGCACATATCGTCGTCACGTACGATGTCAAGCTTGAGAAGGAAGGCGAGATGCCGCCATGTACATCCGTAGCTAGTACAGTGATTCCCAACGTTACTGCGAAGGTTTTGTTCCGGAAAAGACAAGACTGAAGAGGCAGGGCACGTCCAGGGTTGTTTGCCCGGTGTTATGTTATCGATTCATGTTGTTTCGTTGTATTGTTCGCGCAAGAATACGGTTCTTGTGTATTGCTTCGGCTTGCTCTGTATTGGCTTAGAATTGTTTCGCAGTACTGCCGTCTGACTCTGGCGGCAATTGCTCACAGCTGAACTCATGCTTCACTCCAACGAAGGCGCAGACAAGGTATTCCATTTGCAATCGCAAACGTTCATTTAGAAGCACAATTCGTACACGGTGATAGGTGAAGCAGTCCGAGACTGACTAATAAGCGAAAGACAGAATTATGGTGAAGTGCCTCGGTGTGAAATGAAAAGGGGATTACAAGCTGACAGGAACACAGCCAAGGGAGATGAGCGAACCCTGAGATATGTCATTGTTTCGTCAGTGTCTGTTGCAAAAGCAGGATCACCAGTGGTACTCACGAAGCTGTTGTTAGTGCAGCACACGGCTTGCGCCTTGCAGTTACCGCCTCCGACGCCGATGACTTGGATAGGGTTGCAAGTGACACCGACAAGGCCGTCGATAGGACCGAGAACAATCCCCAGAAGGCCAGTGAGGGCAGCCACGGATGGGTCGTTTGCCTACACGAGAACGTCAGGGTAATGAAAAATTGGATAGAGGGAAGCGGCCCGACGTACCTGCTGAACTGAGTTGCAGCATTGCATCTCTCCGGTGCTACAGGAGTTGTCGCGAGTGACGACGGCGGGTGTGGCGGTCGCAAAGGCAGCGAGGGAAAGAGTAGTGAAGGTAGCAAAACGAGCGAGCATTGTAAATGCGAAGGTGTGCAGCAAGGGAGGATTGGTAAATTGGGGCTTGGAAGACGTGATGGTCGAGTCTTTGTAATGAACTGTGAATCTGCTGAAAGAACTGAGATGTTCTGCTGAGGACTACGGCAGAGACAGCAGAGTCTTTATAGCTGCTACTGACGGGTGAGGTAAGCATATTTTGTCTTCGCGTTTTCCTCCTCTGTTGGGCCAAGATATTCGCTTAGTGGTACCTACCGAATAGAGAGACCTAGTATGACCCGGGCCCGGAGGTGAGTGGGTTAGGAAGGTAGGAAGGCACCGTTCTCGTTCATCGGCACTCCGCATCGAAGTGAAGAAGACTCTATTACTTCCTTTACTTGTTTTCCATTGTGACATGATTTTCCAGGGGTTTCCCCATAGCGTGCCTTTACGGTTATGTGGCATGTAGCCAATGATGTGTCCCAGTCGTGACGCGTTATTTCCGTTTCACAGTTGGTCTAGATAGAGGGCGGGGTGGTGAATGACATGGAACTAATCAAGGAAAGCGCAGCTTCGACTTGGTACTGACCTCGGTAGCAAGTTCAGGATGTCTTTCCTCTAGTATTGACAACGGTTGCCTGACCTGAACACTTCTTGACGTCGGATGGCTGCAGCATTGGACAGTTGCCAAGGCCTGGTATAAGCCGTGTCGCAACGAGAGCTCCGAACCTCACGGAGGGAAAACAACCGGACGCCTTCCACACGTAAAGCCATCAAGAATATCTCGGCTCAATTGCGGTAGTATTTCCAGGTTGACTTTGGCAATGGGTCGGTTAGGGCCATTGTCGATACATGACGGTAAAGAGATTGCGACGCAAGGTATATGATTGTGCGCAGCTAAAACGGCCCATGATACTGGGCAACAAAGTGGTACAATCATGAGAGTCGGCGGCCTCTGCGACTAACATGCGTACTGAATGCCAAAGATCCCCTTCTTTGCTCAAGGTTGGCAACTTGAGGTAAAAGTTGCATCGGCTTGCTCACCAAAAATCAGCAAGAGAACTAATCGAGACCGGATAGCACAAAAGAAACTCAAGAAATGAGATAATACGCGACGTTTCTGTATGCATGACGGAGAAAACTTGATGTCAGTTGTCGATTGGTGTCACCGGCACTGGACAGTGTGGGGTGCTGAACGGACGCTACCTGCTGTTTTCGATAGACAACATTTCGTTTCAACGCATCGAGTCAAACCGTAGCGATTACCCTACTACGCTTGCGATACTACGTGAGAGAGAGAGAGACGACGCAGTGAATTCGAAGCGACTCCGAGTCAAGCCTCCAACTGTAGACTCCCTCTGAAGTTTATCTACCAATTTGGGAATCCCGGAAAATCCCGAACCCCAGGCCTCTTGCCTACTCACGCGCTCACGTCTCATCTAAACTTGACCGGTTTGACCGTTCAACGTTCAACTCTCTTATCGGGCTACTAGGGACCTATACAGCAAGTCTACCAAACTGGCCGTTGCTACGGTGAATATAATCAAAGTCAATACTCGACTAAATTGGTTCTACGTATACCTATCCTGAGTCGACAAATCCTCCTTTCGGGCCCAACTTAAACGCCTTCGATTTAATCCAGGATGCGGCATGTGTGCTAGTTCAAGCAAATACCTATCCTCAGTAGTCTGGCTTTCTTCTGGTCTCATCTAGTGCCTTGGTCTCTGATTAGTCGGTACGATATTAAATTTCGAATAAGGTAAGATTTCATTACTTACCATTGCATAGAATTTGGATGCGGTCTTGTATGTAACACAAATTAACCGAATTTCAGGTGGATTGCCTTTTTCCTAAACTCCAGTCGGTCGGAGATACAACGGACCGTCTGACTCTTTCGATATCCTTGCTCACCAAAGTTTGCGTTGCCTGTGACCATGCAGAAATCGATGTTCGCGAATATTTTCGGACAAGTCCGTGTATCTTGACGTTTGTGTAACACCCATTCTTCATCGACCTGTCAATGAGAGGTAGCACCAGCGCGGCACCATTTGCTTGCAGACTGTCCCTCTCACAGATACTTCACCGGGTAAGTGTTCCGATGATATATAGGTCAGAAATGGAGGTACCCTATGTATATCCGAATCGTACCAATCGCGAGGAGAAGAGGTTACCCAAATTCTCTTGACTTCGATGCGAAGTGAAGAGCGCAAGTTGTGACTAGAACCTGCCTGAGCTGAATTCCCACTCATCTCCGGGCCCGGGTCACACTAGGTCTCTCTATTCGGTAGACACCATCAGCGAATACCTTGGCCCAATAGAGAAGGAAAACGCTCAGACAAAGTATGCTCACCTCGCCCGTCCGTGGCAGGCATAAAACCCTCCTGTCTTGGCCATCTAATCCTCAGCAGAACGTCCCCAGTTCTCATAGGAAACTCTCAGCTTTATTTGCGCCAGCTCTCTACTTCTTCCAAGCATACTTGATTAATCCTCGCTCACTGCACATCTTCGCAATGTTCACTCGTTTTGCTGCTTTCGCCACCCTTTCCCTCGCTGCCTTTGCGGCCGCCACACCGGCCATTCTGCCTCGTAATTCATGTAGCACTGGGGAGTTGCAATGCTGCAACTCAGTCCAGCAGGCACGTTTAGCAACCGTCTCCCGCCACCTATTGTCTTCCTTTTATACTGACACCGCTTGCAGGCAAACTCTCCCTCGGTGGCAAGCCTCGCTGGTCTGTTGGGTGTCGTTCTCGGCCCTGTCGGTGGCCTTGTTGGTATTACTTGCTCTCCTATCCAAGTTGTTGGCGTTGGAGGCGGCGGCTGCAATACGCAAGCTGTCTGCTGCACTAATAATAGCTACGTGAGTGCCACTGATGATAACCACTTACGCATTGGGCATTAACGAATATCTCGCCATTCAGGGCTCCGCTATCTCTCTTGGATGCGTTCCTGCTCAGCTGTAGAGGTATGAGAAGCACTTGCGTCTGGGTTTCTGTTTGAGATTCCACTGTCGTAACGGTTCCGGCAAGCGTGTCATAGCGTCAAGTTCATTTTAAATCTGATGTATGAGTTCTCCATTCCCCTTAGGTGAGATACCGTGGATTGAATCGCGGACTAGATAGTGATACTTTGGCGAATCTGCGAAAGTTGAACTCGAATCGCGTAGCAAATGACATCACATGATCGTGCCTTGCACATTGGACGCCCGGTCACTTACGAGGCTGGTCTCTTGGCAGGGCGTACCCTGCATGGTAGACTCATCGAATTGCAGAAGGCAGATGTCGGCCGAAAGTCAGCCCGCTTCTTCCTTTCGCTCGTCTAATGATAATACCCTGCTGGAGATTCACGTTACGAGATCGCAGGCCGCTTGACCCTCCTCCAGTGGTCCAGCTCAGGCTGACCGAAATATTCAACCTGGGACAAATTGACCGATATGAACAAGAGTTCACAGGATATGAGTGCGTTATATCAAAATATTTAGATGCTATTCCTGATCGTGTCCTTCAATCAATGAACCTCCACAGCGAAGTTGCTGTTGGCATGTGCTGCCATGTTGATTTGTTGCGCATGCCGAACAAAGATTCTAGTGGTATGACTGATACCTCGAAACTGCTTTGTGCTTTGGACCAGGGCCATATCGACCCTGCACCACTTCCAGACAGTGATTTCTCACAGCACTTGGGACCCGCTATTTCCTCCTCCAAGATCATACCCGATTCAGCTTCGTCCATCCAAGCACCCTTCCCAGCGCCGAGCCATCATCCCACCAGCTCACTGGATAATGACTAGTGTACAAACCTCCTGGTGGGCACCCGCATAGTGGAAGGCTTGCCCATCATGCTGAACGGAGAAAAAGTCATGGTCTTCACATTTCCGGTCAGTTAGTACTCTGTGTTTAGCTTCAGAGAGCTCACGAGTACGCTTTACGTGTATGCAGGATTTGTCCGTCCAAAGTGTAGGTGATTTCCGGCTGCGCTACCGTGTCTTCCACATACTTTCTACAACCAGCGTACTAAACCGCTCCACCGGCGCCCTCGCCGAATGCCTCGGAGGCCCGTTCACGGTTTATTCGACGACGAACTTTCCCGGCTTGCAAGAATCGACTGAACTTAGCAAGGTGAGCTCAGATGATTCGCTCAAGTAACTCGGCCAATTCTCCTCCCTTTTACCAATCTTACGCTTCTGCAGTATTTATCCCTTCATGGTCTGAATATGACAATACGAGACGGCACGCGAAGGTGGAAAAGGTGATTCTTCCGTTACATTCGCTTTCATGAGTCCGAGCCCGCTGTCCCGCAGTGTCCCAGTATTTACTATACTTAGTAGCTTTTCCCTCTTCTTGTGATACTGTATGATGCTCGTACACACATATAATGTATCGTTGAGCCTTGCCCATGTTGAGCAATATGTAAATTCTTAGAACCACACAGCTAGTAGAGAAGGGATTGGCCCAATGTCGCATGCACGAGCCGCATCACGTGCGTCGCGTCTCGAAGTTCAAATTAGCCGCTGCGTGACGGTGTAGCGTTGTGGCAAACGTTCTGTTTTGGACCTTTGCCCTCTGGATTTGTGCATTGCTCGGACAATGCTTCTCTTTTCATTCGATGCTCGAGGTGCATAACCAGGTAGAGGATAGAACATGATCAAGATCTCATCTGTCAAGTTCACCGCACAACGGGACAGATCGTTGGCAATATCAGCCCTGCCGCGGCGTGGACTCTCAGGCTGCCTCTGATCAGGTTGGGTCAAACCTGGACTGGTAGTCCACTCAGGAAACAAAATGAACGTTGCAAGACCTATGTATCCTTTTTTATATTGCATCATCATCTTCGACCACCCATAACTTCGATAGCCACCAGCGACCACAGATCTGCCAGGACCGTTGATTGACAGCCTGAGGGCTTTGAACTCCATTCTTCCTTACAGAACTCGCGAATTGTGCCCTGCGCAGGGTGTCTAGGCTCACTAGAGTAAGCCACGTGCAATCTACTACGCTCAGCTGCTCGCAGGACTCAGTTGGTATTCTACTTCATCGTGCCAAGTGGAAACACTGCACCAGTGGACTTCCATGATATCTTCCATCTCACCTTGTTGCTGATATCTGTTGATTCTTTGATAGGTCTCCCTCTGCGTCCATCCTTCATACTGCATCGATGGACCAGTCATGCGTGATTGACAGATGTGCTGATGTTTGTTACCCCCCTCTTCTTCCATCGTCGCTTGACAACGGGTAGGGCTTTCTACACAATGTGGGTGCTTGTACATGTTCTGGAAATCTGCATGTGCAAGACAGTCTTCAAGTGAATATCGTCGCCATGCCATGACTCCATCCGCGGTCTAACTACCAGCCTGAGTGTCGCGGGCGCGGGACCTCGATTCGTGATTATCTCGGTCGATGGCATCGCAACATCTGCGCAATGACAGGTCTCCTCGATGGTTACCCCCCTTCTCAGATCGGAATGTTCTTCTTTCACAGCTGAGCTGGCGCTCATGCAGCGATCTGCCCAGCGCAAGGTTGTATAAGAACATGGGGAAGCTACTGCCCTGGTTTCCTCAGCTGCGCTCACTTCTCTTCACGTCTCTCATTTGGAAACAATAGGTACTGCGTGGTACGTCTCCTCAAGAGCTATTCCTCGTGGAGGATGCTGATCTTCATTCATCCTTAGCCATATCGCTTTTAATCACGACGTTCCCCTTGAGCAACCTTCTCTACGACATCAAGACATGTACACGAACACCCTAGGCCTTTTCGTTGTATCTATAGGCGTAGTACCATCCTTCATCGTCCCCGTACTTGGGCTCCCTATCAAGTAAGATATTCTTATACACCTCAACGTCCGCCATTCAACAACGACATGCAGATGGCACTTCGTTGATGTTCGAGATGGAAGGTCAGTAATAAGGTCATAAATGAATTATTCGCGACCGACCTGAACGTGAAACATCTATCATAGTGCCAAGTCAGTAGCATCCTCACGTTTCCCAACTGACCCACTGGCATCCGCTGGTCAGTCGGGTGGCCATGATTACTCTGATGGCAGAGAATTTTTACAGAAACGAGTGGTGTCTCCTCTGCCTTCTACGCAGGGTACAGTGTGCGTAATTTTCTGACGAACCTGTGCTCTGCGTTCTGATGTTATCTCGTTGCAGCAATTTCGACGGCTTGTTCAATCCCGATGGAAGTATTAATGGAGACGTGATTGACCTGCTGGGCGCAGACGTTTTTGGAAGTAGACTTACGTGAGTATTCCTTCCATTCCAGCATTTGTACCTCCTTTAGCTGGATGCTCCATTTTCAAATAGCAACCCTCCCCCCACCTCTGGAAGTTCCAAGGCGCGTGACATCTTGGATCGTGAACGAAGTTTTTCACGTAGATTCAAGTCGTAAGTACTCACACGAATGCGAAGTCTTCATACTAACAATGGATTTCAAGTGATACGCTTGCTCCGTACGTCCCAATTGTGTGATGACTTCATTTTGACATTTGACCAACAATACTCAGCTTGGAAAATGGGGTACATCCTTCGACAATCAACGATGAAAGACGGCAAACCCCGTCTGCTACAGTACTAAATTCGGGGGATACGTAAGCAGTTCCAGTGCTATTGTACATGCGAACGCTTGCTGATACATGTTGATACAGACATTTCGACAGTCTGTTCAACCCAGATGGAACCATCAACACCGGGGAATTAGGGCTGTTGGAAGGAGTCCACTTGGACCCGTAAGTCCCATGTCAGACGTATGTTCTATGTGTTCTGAGGCTAGTACATCACTACCACAGAAGCGCATCAAAAGGGTCAATATTCGTGCGCTTTCAGCGTGTCGCTGTTCACTGATGTTTGCATATAGTGCTCCCAAACGGCGACAGGATGTTTCAGGCTCCGATTCTTCAGCTACCTCGCCCAGCGAAGGCGATCCTGGCCACGATACTTCACGCTCTCAAGAAGAGGAGCAGTCTATTGCTCCCACTAGAAGCGAGAACACCCTCCGTTATGATAAATATGGGTGAGTGCCCCCATGCACCATACGTTAGTCATGCGATGTTCAAATTAATGCTCAAGTATGGCCGGTTTGTTCAGCCCGGGTGGATCGTAAGCGCTCTCTCGCGAGTCATGTGACCTCTGTACTGAATCTATTATCTCTGTTACATGTAGGATTGATACATCGGCTCATCTGCTCGATGGGATCATATCGGGTGTCTCGTAAGTCATATGTGCTCAATTCTCTCCTCTGGTTGTTGACGCCCCTCCGAAAGCAATACGTATGGTCGAGACCTTGCCAATACCAGGTCAATCCTGTGAGCCGTAATGCACAGCCAACAGCCATTACTGCCGTTCTGACATTCTGTGTTCATACTACAGGCGTCGCTTTGGTTCAGAGTTGTTGCCCGATGGAACTCTAACGTACGCCGCCGGGATTCACTGTTGTTGAAACCTCATGAACTGCTGACACCAACATCCTTGCTGACAGTTTCAGTCCCGACTTGGTGTCTCTCTTGAACTCTACGACAGATGGATTCCCTGGTGGAGGTCTTCCAGGATTTCGCCTCGTGATTTCATCACCTGCCGAGCAATCCGGCACTACACTGTAAGCTGTCAAGTAGCTCGTGCGCATGCAATTTTTGACATTCTGCTATTTTCACGCATAGGCACCAGGCTGGCCGTATGACGACGACGACAACCGCCTCCAGGCAAAGCCTGTCTAAACGAGAAAACTCCACTGAAATCGAAGCGTCCATGCAGTCACTGACGCAACTATTGAAGTCTCTGCAGGCTCCGACTACCCATTCCTGAGCAATATGAGAATGTGCGGTTCTCGTATCGATCGTGACTCGGACTATAGTTTTGCCAGAGGAATTGGGCCATTTGTGAACAGTTTGCGGCCAGATTTTTTGTACGCTAGTGAAGAATATGCTAGATGGCTTCATTTACCAAAGGAAGCTTAAACTCATCGTCTGGCCATGAAAGCTCTGAATCGGTACCATTCCTTCGATTCGTTCACCGAATTAGCGTACTGATGCCGACAGCTCATGCTCATGCAACCTAATCATCCGTAGCTCGGGATAAATGTGTTCCTTCAACCAAAGTTCATGCACACACTCGACTGGCACTGAATGCCTTCCCATACCATCATATAGCTTCGCGGAAGGAGGACTGTCACCCTTCGGGCATAAGCAGCACACACTCGGACAACTTACGACTCTGACTGAACTTACTTTCAAGTCTATGACCAAGAACCTACGCATACAAATCGATGTCTAACAGTACAACCTACCAGGGTAGCTCCTTTCCGTCATATCTAAAGAACTTGCCAGACTGCTCCGTTGTGGCGTTTGTCACGAGCTTGAGAATCGAAGAGATACTCTCGCTCGGCTCTAGCACCGCTCCATCGCCTCCCATATCTATTGATGAAGTGAATAACCCGCGGCGTTAGCTGGTCAAGGCAGACTCACCCGTTTTGCACCATCCGGGATCTATGGTCAGACAGATGAAGTCAGGTCTCGCCGCAGCTTGCTTGGATGTCTAAAGAACGAAATGCTTCAGCCATGATTATTTTGAGAAAGCAGGAGGTGTATTTACGATCATATTTATGGCGGCCTTGCTTGTCGAATATGTCAAGTTCGAGGGCCCATTTGTCAGTCCAATGCTACCGAGTCCGCTGGTGAGGTTGATGATTGTCTTGCGCTTGCTCTTCTCGATGAGAGGTGCCAAAGTACGGGCGAGAAGGGCTGGCCCGAGTATGTTGGATTGGAACGTCTCCGTGAAGGTTTCGGCAGAAAAGTCGAAAGCAGTGTCTTTTGCTAACTAGGTAAGAAATTCTCTCATTGATCGTTTCAGGTACTAGAAACCACAGTGAAAGCTCACGATGGCTGCGTTGTTCACTAGGTAGTCTAACCCTTGGTCACCTACTATGCTGGCGACGGTGTCATGGATAGATTCAATAGATGCTGGATCGTTGACGTCCAATTTAACGATGTGCAACGCGCCCGGTCGAGCGGGATCGAGGGAGGAGAGGGTCGTGGCCGACTCGGGGTTGCGACACGTAGCAATGACGATGTTTGAGGGAGACGCGACCAGTTGACGGACAAATTCAAGCCCCAGTCCACGAGAGGATCTAAAATAATGGAGAACAGTCAATTCAAGATGGTTGTGAAATCGTGATATCGTGAGGGGTCGTTTTCTTACCCAGTTACGAGCCAAGTGTAGACGTCGCTCATGATGGATAGTAGCAAGGAAAGACGACCTGCGCAAGCCTCACTTGCACGTTAGTGTGAAATACTCGGGCTATTAGGTTACCAATCCTGTTCTATCGATAGTCGCTTGTCCGAAGCCCCGCCGGGACGTTCGCTCTATCCGCACTTAGGCCTACTTAGGCTCAAAACCCCAAGATAATTAAAGCGCACCTCCGAAGTCGAGCCGAATGGGCGTGTGTGTATAAGTACCTGCCTCATACCGGTGAGCACGTCAAGTTTGCGCCGATACAGTACTACTGTAGTGGGCGAGCGTTCAGATAACAATTCAATTCCAATGAACCCGATTGCCAGGTTCACTAGTATTGGTTCGTCGATCTGCTGTTCATGACCTGGAGAGTTGAGACTGAGCAGAACTCAGACGGGAAGACCAGGTGAGGATCCATGATGCAACCGGAAGTGACCGTTGACCGTGACGGAGAGTCGGAAAAGGGCAGTTCTGTAACTTTTGCTGCAGCAAGTCCAACGTTCATGACTCGAAAGTATAGTAATAAAGTCTACCAAACTGTTTGATTGCCGTTTGCACACTTGTACTTTGTGAACACTGAAGCTGAAGTAGCTACTGAAGTCCGCTTGAAGCTGTCAGTGTGAAGACCCAATTTTCATTCCACCGACCTACTCCGAGGCGGAGAAATCCGGGAGGTGAGTCCCGCCGGGTAAGGCAAGTGTAGTCACGCATTCATGTATATGACCCTCAACCTACCCTCAATCAATACGAAGATAACACAGACCATATACACTGAAATTACTGGTTTGTACTCCTTTGTAGGTGTCGCTCTCTCATGAGTCTTCTTACGAGGGCTGAGTCAATCGCTTCCAAGCAGGCCAGCAATGTCGTCTTGGCTAACATCGATGGTACCACCCTTTTTCCGGCGATACGACTCTTATATTTTGGTAGCTCGCCACGGCCATGTCGACCGAATTGGACATAGAATGTGTTGTGTGCACGCAGTTCCAGAAGAGCAGAATCGTAGAATTCAGACTCGCCTCCTCGTCGTATCACGACCCTAAGCTTCCTCGTACAATTGCTTCCGTGCGTTCACAGGAGCTACTGGGCACTCTGAAGCTCTCCCCTGATTCCGCACAGCACTCCTTTGACCGGTTGTATAAGTCCGTCCGCAAAGTCTATGAGGAGAGCTCAGCAGCTTCGACATCCAGCCGTCCTATTGATCCGAAGCAGAATCCGGAGGAGTGGGAAGCCCAGTTGCGCAGGTGTGAACATGCGCTGAGGGAAGGGTTCCGTATGTGGGAGGCAGAAGGAGAAGAGTCACATCATGCCTCAGATTCGGGAGAGTTTCCCATAGTAGAGCACTCAATCGTGCTCGCCCGCGTCGCTCGATATGAGCCAGGTCCGATCATAAACAGTAGGTCATACAGGCCGACGTCTTGGTAGCTCCGACGCTTAGCATAGACATGGGTATGTACTTCATTCAGGTGTGGGTCCGGGGTAAATGTTTTCCAGTCCTAACGAGTCTTGTTCATAGGATCCTTCGCTCTCTTCTGAGGTTGTCAATTTGTCTCCTCCATGTGCCTGGATAGAAGGTATATTTGAGAACACAAACTGTTCTCATTGTGTAGAGAGCTCGTCTATATCGAAATACAAGATTCTTTCAGATACGCTATCCAGGAAGAGGGATTCTCCATCCTCAATAGTTGTTGTACAAAGCACTCACTCACGAGCATTATACAGCGTGAACCGTCAAATATGAGGTGATGTTACGACGTTACCACATATTTTGGTTGGTCAAGTCACATTCTCACTGCTGAATGAACAGTCAAAGTTAGAGTGCAACGCAGGGATACCGCGTTGCTCACGTACGTGCTGTACCTAGCGTACTCGCAGGCCATTACCTCAATTACTTCGAATTCACAAACGCCTTGAATTCCGGACGACGCGTCGTGCTAGATTGTGCAGCGCGCGAGCTATATGTATACGGGCAGTCCAGATGGATGGGGTTCACATCCGCGCCAGCGTGTTGAAAAATATACCTTGTTTGCAGACCTTCTCATTCCTTCCCGACGATGTCGCCCCACTGACATTCATTCTCTTGCCGTCGTAGTCCGCAGTAGCCCACTCACTACGCCGTGGGGACGACCTTCCTCCTCCTTTCCTTCGGCACCGTCCGTTTCGGCACTGGACACAGGCCAGGCTCAAAGTAGGGTTATACAGACTGTAATATGTGAAGACCCGGGTTGAGGGTGCGAGGATGAGTGCCAGGTCAGAGGCCCTGGGCAGCTGGGCTCTACTCGGAGGTAAGAACGTAAAACAGCGTGGTATGTATACAACGAGACTGAACAATGCCTGGTTGTAACGTTGCGACAGACGACGAGTTCAAGACGGTAACAATATGAGCTCGATGCATCACGTTCGCAAGGACACTATCATACACGAGCGCAAATGCGTTATGTATTTTGAGGTCAGTCGATACGAGGTTGGTACGAGGTCCGACTCCGACTTTCCCGGCTTCCCCGAGTTCCCCGGCCCCACATCTCATCTTATCTGATTTTTGATTCCCGCCTTACGTATCTTATCTAACTTTCCCCTATCTTATCTCACCTTGATTTCTCAAGCAAATATCGTTTTCAGTCTGCGTCCCATGGCACAGGAACAATATAATGTCAAATCTGCTCCAAAACATAGGAGTGACAGGTGAAGCAAGACGTGAGCTCTCTTTGGGCCACACAGGCGTCGTGTATGCCCTCGTATATCACCAGCACGTCCATATTGCGACCCAAAAATAGTGTCCGCTCGGGTCCTCAAGTACTAGTACTAGTGCTGGATCCATGGATTCTCGGCAATCACCTATAGTCAATGCATAACTTGGAGTTAGAAGGAGTTAGACAAAGGGGTCCGGCTCACGCGAAGGGATGCGGCTGCTCTCGTCACGAGGAATGACCAAAGAGTCGGGTGTACTCCCAGTGTTGGTACCAACACGCTATAAATGCATCGAGTGCGTCCAAATAATTTGCCATTCGCCATCCCAGAGCCGCAGTTGCCTAACGAGTAGAGCACAAGATGTCTTTCCCGGAACCATTCATCAAGCTCCCCCTCTTACTCATTGATACGTATCTGTCGCAGAAGGCGGTCACTCCCCCAAACCCTCCGGCGGATCCTGAAGAACAGAAGGAATTCGCCGAGAAACTCGAAGGAAAGGAAAAGAAGGACTTCTTTACCGGACACTACAAGGTTTCAATGTATGCGTATTGGGTATGTTCTCGACCATATCCCCTATCAAACCTCGTTGATCTCGAAGTAAATGCAGGGCATATTCCACGCCCCCACTGTATGCGAGATCTACCTCATTCTCGCAAAGGCGTTCCCGAGCCTGCAAATTCCTTCTGTGATAAAGTTCCTTACGCCTTACCATCCTCTTTCAGCGGTGGTAGATCGCTTCGGAATCACGAAGACCTTCCTCGCAGGCTCCACCTTGATCGCTGTGGGCAGTCTCATTCGGATTGCCTGCTTCCGTACACTGGGACGACATTTCACCTTCGATCTATCCCTCCGTAAGGAGCACAAGTTGATCACGGACGGACCCTACTCGATTGTCCGACACCCTGCCTACCTCGGTATCACCATTTACACTCTAGGTCATTTGGCCATCCAGTTCGGCCATGGATCCTGGTGGCTCGAGAGTGGTATTGCTCATTCACTGGCTGGGCAGGCATTAGCAGCGGTCAGGGCTGCTATGGGTCTTGGCATTGCTGCGATGCTTCTCAGAAGGGTCCCGAAGGAAGATCTTGTCTTGAGGAATGAGTTCAAGGAGGAGTGGGAAGCATGGGCGCAGAGGACACCGTACAAAGTGATTCCATGGATTTACTGACAATATGTTCTTATGTATCATAGGTTGTCCTGCATACGCTCTGACATCTGGTTTGTCGCTGTCAGTCTCTCTGGGTCTTGGTCGAATATGTGCTGTCGCAGACCTCATCTCATGAGCAGGGGTCAGCACCTGGTCATCTTGGCAAATGGTTAAGGTCCTGGGCCGGAAGATTGTAGTACTATCAAGACAGTGAGGTTATTTGTACTGTCATCTTCCACATCCGTCGCTTGTCACTAGGCGGTGATTGTATCGCTAAGTTTGACCCTGTTGGACCCTGTGCGACATCCGCACTGGTTCAAGTTCCTGCAAATTCATTGCTACGTTTGTCCAGTGTTTTCGGACTTATTCTTCTCGCCTGCCAAATGAAAAAAACAGCTCACGACGGTAAGTTTCGCAAATACATTTTCAACTCGTTTGCCTGGCTCCATACTAATCTGAACATGGCTGATTGACTAGGTAGCGAGTGATGGTGTCTTGCCTATCCTCAATAATGCCATCTTTCTGCCGCCGGTATGACTCGTATGTTTTGGTTGCCCGTCATGGCCACGTCGACCAAATCGGACATGGAATGCATTGTCTGCATCTCATACCGGAAGATTCTCAGCCTACCTCTGTCGAATACGCTTCATCCTCATCGTCCCATCATGACCCTGGGCTTCCTCGCTCAAACTCCTCTGTCCGTTCAAAGGAGCTCATCGGTACTATAAAGCTCTCACTTGATCATCGCACAGCCTATTTCACTCAACTGCAGAAGTTCATCCTCAAAGCCTACGAGGAGAACTCGGCAGCCCCAGCCTCGACTTCTAATTCTCTTATTGATTCTTAGCAGGGTTAGAATCCGAAGGAATTTGAAGCACAGTTGCGCAGATGCGAGCATGCACTGAGGACGGGATTCCGCATGATGGAAGCAGAAGCAGGAGAGTCATGTTTCTGGGAAGTTCCCCGTAATCGAGTGCACAGTTATGGTCGCCCGCGTTGCTCGATATGAACCAGGTCGCATCTTGAACGACAGAACACTCAGGTCTTGGTAACCAGGTACGTACTCTAGCCTGGGCAGTGAGGTCAATTGTCACGATACTGAAGTATTGTTCATCGGTTCCTGTGCTCTGCTCTAGGCTTTACGTTGTCGATATGTTTTCCGTGTGCAGCAGGAAGAGTAACTACATAATGATAGCTAGGATCCAAATTATTCTCCTCACGGCGTTGAGTGAATCTCGTTACGGAATCTGAAGACATGTAGGATAAAAGACATTTCATTCTCAACAATGGTTGTTGAAGTATACATGCGCGAGCATTATATAGCGTATAAATTCGTGATGCTACATCAAGAAGCGTGAAAAAAGGTGGAGGGTGCATTGCAAACATGAGACATCGAGAAGGGCGTGAAGGAACAAGAGAGCAATTCAAACGTAAAATGCGTAAAATGCAGCGAAAGCAGGGGATAGACAGACGACGGGGTTCGTGAGTTCGTGAAGGTGGTGCGGGGCGTGAGGATAGGTGTGAGAGCGTCAATTAGCGAAGGGGAAACCAAAGGGAAAAGAAGAATTAACAAAAGGACACTATGAACCATCGAAGAGTGAAATTGAGAGACGAAAGGGGAAAAAATGCGACAAGGTCCGTGAAGGAGAACGAATAGATATATGAGATAAAGGAATGGACGAACATAGTTCGCACGATGAGCCGTGCAGAAACTCGTTCAGATAACGGGAGGCAAGTCAATCCGCTGCCTGCTTCACCTGGAGCAGACTGCGGAGCTCGCCAATACATTCTTGGCAACGAGCATGAACCTCTTTTGCATTTTCAAGTAATGGTTTGATATTTTCAGGAGTCATCGCGAGAGCAATACCTGCTCCCGTTGTGGTAGGGAAGTTTGCAGGGAGAAGGCTGGATTGTGTCTCTGGACTGTTACCGCGACCTTGAGATAGCCATGTCTGGGGAGGTGCAGATCGAACTGATCCAGTCGGAACACCTCTACGACTGCCTCGAGAAGGCGGACGTTTCGGACTGGGACTCGGTGCTCCCGATGCACGATTCTTGGCTCTCGTCGAGGAAGTCGAGACCTGACGCGGTTGACGATCGCGAGAGGAGTTCTCGACATGCTCCTCAACGTTCGAAAGCTTGATCGACCGAGAATACGTCGATGTGGGTCCATGGCTCGAAGAGGGTGACTGGACAGAGTTCTGAGTGGCATGAGAAGCAGATGACTTTTGCGGCGATTCTCCACCTCCCCAAATCGACGATTGGCTAGCGTTGGGTGTCCGCCTCGTTTGCTGTAGAAGAGCATAAGGCGATTTACCTTTCCCCTTCTTACCTCGCACAGTCGACGATCCGTCCATCCCAGGACCAAACAAAGCACGGGATGCGATATCCAGGTCAGATGCGCTATCAATTTGATCCCAGCCGTCATCTGTCTCGTCCGTTTCACGACTAACATGTCCCGAGCTACTGGAACCAACGCGGGGCACGTCTTCCGCCGACAGCTCAAGTTCGCGATACGCAGGCGTATGTGGACTGGGATGGGCGCTGGCTTGATTGGAGTTATCACCACTGGGAGGACCTGAAGACGAAGCGGCTTTATGTTTCTGACCCAACCGGAATATGGAAGCTAGCGAAGGTCGCCGAGGAGAAGACTTGTGCGTCACTGAATGTCCAGTGGTACCATAGGGGGAGTTAGGATGGTGTTCACGAAGTGACTTCATGCTCTCGGGCCCAGTACTCGTCTTTGCCCTCCGCCTCTGGATCATTGACTGCGGCCGTTGATTCTTTGAATCGGAAGTAGGTAGATTCAACGAAGAATCAGTGCTAGCCGAGACGGAAGTGGATGATTGTGGGATGGCCAGCGGCGGGGGTGTACGAGCTGTAGCACGGCTGGACGTCGCTTGTTGCGCCTGAGATTCAGAATAACTCTTCTTCAACGACTTGAGCATATCCCGTAACCCTCGCATACCAAGCCTGGCACTCCTCCTCTTCTTCAACTTGGCAGGGGTCGCCCTACCAGGAGCAATGGACCCGGTAGCTGAGGCAGAACCCTGTTGAGATGACTCTTCGCTAGGCAACGTAACAGTACTGCTCATAGCATCTCCCCAACGCCAACTCCTGTTGATCTCTTCCTCGGGTATCCGGTCGTCGAACTGCAGTGTAGAGTCAGTCGTGATCAATTCCCTCAGAAGCAGAAGCTGTCGTTGGCTCAAGTCATGGCGACCAGTCGACGCCCTCCACTGTGATGGGTTAGGCGGACTGGCTAGTGGAGGTGTCGTCGAACTCGATGTGTTGAGGGAGGGGAGGGTAATATGCGGTTTCGGCTCGTCTCCTGCAAGGGTAATCGCGCGATCTCGACTCGGACGGGGAGTTCCACTAGACTGTATCGCAGGCGGTGCCGCTACGTGGGTAGAACAGTCAGAAGGTGCAGTTGTAGATGGTTCTTGGGCTGGAGTACCTCCTCCCAGCTCAATCAGCAACTCGGCACATTCCCATGACAAGGCATATCGCGATTGAATAGCATTGTATGCGGCAAGCATTTGCTTGTGGCTGGAGGCTTCTTGGGGATTGGTGTTGGAACGTGCCCTAGAACCTGGACGGGGCAGGCCGAAGAGAGTAGGAGATAATGCGCGGGTTTGCGTAGGAGGATCAGGGGGAGCCGTGGAAACAAGAATCGCCTGGACTTCGTTGACGAGAGACGTATAGGTGGATTGTAGCTGTTTCAGCTCTGCCGGAAGAGAGTCAGGGGACATCAAGGGTTCAACACGCAATGAAAACTTACGTTCAACACTCGCAGCGAAGTCTCTAACCATCGTCAGGTCCCTCCGCAGGCCGACTTGAGCTTGACTGATCCTGGCAGGTATCTTCAAATCACCCAACGAGTTTCGTCTTGGAACATTTCCATTTGCAGCATCCTTGTGGGGGACGGTAGAACGACCCAACGAAGCAGCCTGTTGAGGAGATCCGGGTGGCTTGACACGACTGGGTGAAGGCGTAGGAGACGAAGAAGTGATGTCAATAGCAGAAGCCGAAGAGAGCGTAGCAGAGGCTTGCATTATGCCCTCCTTCAAACTCATCATAGAGTCGATACTCCGTAACTGCGTTATCGGTTCCGACTTGGAAGGTTGTAGGGGCTTAGCACGAGGTGGAGAGGGTGGCTGAAGCTCGATTGGAGGTAGAAGAATCTCTTCTACGCTCGGACGTTCCACACTGGGACGTGTTCGTGCAGTAGGTCGAGGTGTCGCGTCATTCCCACGCTCTGGAGGAAGCACCGGTAGTGCCGTAGCAGACGTAGATGTACTCTGTCGAGGAAGTTCACGTTCACGGTCCTCATGAACAGGATGTGTACCAGGAGCCGTACTTCGCGTCCGTTTGTGCTTCCCGCTGAGGCTGATTCTGCGCATTCCACCCATGAAACTCCTGTTACCTTCATGTTGGCTCTCGCTGTGATGATCGCTCGACCGACCCAGATCGTCTACACTAGCAGAAGCAGACCGATGGTTGGAAGAGGAGCGACTACGAGGCGTCCGTCTGCCAGGCGGAGGCTGACCATAGCTCGCATGACGCGATTTTCGTGAAGGAGGTCGAGAGGAAGATGTTGGTGGAACTTGCATAGACGTCGGTCTTCGGGGAGCACCGAAGAGCAGCGATGACACTGGAACATTAGTCTCATACTCTTCACTCCCAGTCACGTTCTCATTCGAATCAGTCGGGTGTTTCGACTTCCCCTTTCTTCTCGAAGGCGAGTCCGGATCGATCCCGACAGCAGCAAGCAGCCTATCCACGCTTTTCTCGTGCTTCAGAGGCAGGGACGTTGTCTTAGCCGGTGGCGAAGCCGACCCTGCTGCGCCGCCACCATGGCGAAAAAACCAACCGGAGCGAGAGGATTGAGAGGGGGGAGAAGCAGATGTTGCAGGTGCACGAGGGGTATCCTGCGACGCTTCCTGCAAAGCAACTTCAGAAGGCTCTGTACTAACACGCTTCTTCCGAGCAGCTCCCCATTTCTTGCCTACCGACCCTATCCTGGAGACAAGCGACGATCGTGAGGGAGGTGTAGGCGCAGGCTCGGGGGCCGGCGGTTCTGATGCCAACGGTGCATGGTTCGTCGGAGGGGAAACAGATTTTTCGGGTGTAGAGGGGCGTAACGGAGGAGGGTTCTCTGCGCGGTCATCAAGTTCATATATATTGTCATCAAACCGCGGAGGTCGTGACTTCTTCCGCAATCTGCGACGCTCCCGCTCTCGGTGAATAGGTGGGCTCGGTGGAAGTGCACCAAAGGAGCTGCCAGAAACCGTGGGACGAAGGGCGAGATGAGCTGTCGAGGAATATCCAATTGACTCTGTTCCCCCAGTGGATGAGACGGGCACTGAGAACACAGACGCCGTTGGCGAACGAGGAAAGGGTGCGGGCTCGTGGCGAGAGCCCAGCAAAGCGGTAGGAATAGGAGGGACAGGCGGCGGAGGCGTGTCTCCAGGAAAGGTTGGAGATAACGCAGCACGACGGTTACGCGAGGTGACTGTACGGTCGTCCTCCCTATCGCCGAACCCGAACTCCCCATCTGACGACGAGGACGACGAGGATTCCCACCGCGTACTCTTTCCGCTCGGCGACCCCGTCTTGTCCTCGAATTCGTCATCCCAATTCTCGACCTCTGGTATTGTTGATCTCTTACGAGATCGATGGGATCGAGGGGACGAGCTGTCGGCCGCTTTGCGTGGCTGACGTTGCGGGGAGTTGGTCTTGTCTTGAAAGTCATCATCCCAGTTCTCAGCCTGCGCATGAGTACGCTTGGAAGGAGTCGAGGGACCTGGCTCAGCCCAAAGCAGAAGAGACGAATCGCGCTTGAGAGTATTCGCCCTGTCCCTCGACAACGGGGTGTTCTTCACGCTTTGCTGCTGCTCGCCATCCCAATCTTCGTTAAACTGAGTGCTCGTCGTCGAACGTCGCGTAGGCATGCGCTCAGAACCGTTGTTTGGGTTGAACTCAAAGTCATCGTCCCAATTCTCCGTGGAATCTAATGAGAGTTTTCATATGAGCAAACATGCGCATTCACACCAGGCTTACCAGGATTCTTGCTCATAGTAAGCACGCTCATCGAGACATAGAGCGTCGTCGTCGTTCTCGTCGGTGATGGGGGTTGTGGAAGAAGTTGACGAGAGCAACTTGAACAAGGTCGTCTCTCGTTGCAAGCGACAGCACGTAGCCGCTCGCGAGGTTAGGGTTTGCCGCGTAGCTCGGTCACATGACCACGCACTGCAACCACGGCGGAAAATCTTTAATCGTCGGCGCGTCGTTTGAAGACCAATTTGAACCATCCTTCTCTTCGAGATCCAAAAAGGCGAATTGCCGACGTTGAGGTCTTTGAAGTCCGGGAAATGCCTTGTTGGAATGCTGAATGCTGTGGCTTATCTTTACACAGCTGGAGCTCTTACCTGACGGCGAGCTGTTTTCGTACTTTCGGCCTGTGTTCGGCCTACACTTTATAATTGAAGACAAGTTTTCGACGTCGTCTTCAATCGGAGGGGACTCGACAATGGCGCTGCAAATGTCTTACCTGCACATGCATGCAGCACACTATTTGGTGTGCGCTGGTCCATATGTAAGTACTAGGTCCTGTAGTACGGATTTGGTGAACGTTTACATGCTTACTGGTTTTCTCGGGATGGAGGCCCTAATGACGATACCACTGATTTTCCTGGTCCCAGACATTGTATCTCTCCGCGTGAAGGAGACTGCAAAGCCGTCGAAGTCTCTGGCACCTTCAAGCAATCTCGGACAGAGATGTTGTGCCGCATCTGTTCGGCTCTGGTGTCGCACCACCCATGATGCTGACTCTGTGAGAGTCCGAAGGTATACTTGTGCACTGGCATGGGGAGATGATACGCTGCGTTTGTGGATTGTACCACCAATTTGTTACTCTGCGACGAAAGGCGGCGCAATACAATGCCTGCTCGATAATGTATTGGGTCGAGGATGTCAATGGGCTCTCGAAGTCAGCGGTGGCTTGAAGAGCCTTGGAACAAATTCTGCCATGTATCCGCGTAATGTCGGGAGTGGTCAACAATCATGCCAAATATTTGCTGTGCCACCCGGCAATGGCTCTATCCCAGGTTTGGTATTGAACACAAAGAGTGGCGGAGGATTGACCGTAAATGGTGTCAAGTAAATGCGCTCAAGTTTGGCAGTCAATGGATCAACAAAATTGGGTGTGGCTCAAATTGTTACCAAATAGCCTTGCCGACCCTATAAGTATCCAATCTCGGCCACACAGAAGCTTTCCCTCCCTGAAAGCCCTGTCTGCATCCTACAACTCTCCCTTCACAGTCGCCTTCATCTCACTTCACCTTAGCCTTCTTCACCGAGCATGGCCCCTTCACACCCACCGCACGAGATGCAGAGACTTCTCGCTATCTGCACCAAGATGCTTGCCAACGCGCCAGTCGTCACAGAAAACGGCAAGACGGTGAGAATGACGCGTCTCTGAGGTAGCGATCGAGTTGCTGACTGGATATGTCCCAACAGTTCTTGAAATGCCCGTATTTCGACGAAGACACAAATGAGGAGTGCCGACTCAAGGCCCAGAAAAAGCAGAAGACGAACTTATGGGACCATATCAAAACGCAGTACGTTCTATTGCTTCACTTTCTTCGTGTCTTTGCTAAAGTCAACTTTAGCTTCAACATTAGGGATCGTGGTTGCGACTTCTGTGACGATTATTTCACCAATGCCTCCAGTAAAACGCGTCATATGATCGTCCAACATGACTACAAACCGGGAAAGCGAGGGTCAAGGAAACAAGCTTTACCGCGTCGTGGATCAGATGCGACCACGGTAGACCATGCCTTTGAGCATGGCGCTCACCCCTACGCTAATGCGCACGCACGACATGTTCAACACTCGACAGTCGACTTGCACGTTGAAAATCACTTTGTGTATCCGGTGAACGATCAGGCTACACATCCGAAATACACTTATGCTACTCAGCTCCCAATTTGGTCCCCTGTTTACTTCAATGCTACCGCCCCCCTGACAATCACTGGTCGTGCATCTACTACGTTTGGTCACTCAGGCTTCGGAGGCAATGTAGTTGCGTCTCGAGACTATGGAGGATACAATGGCGTGCTCTACTATTACAGCCGTTTGAATAAAGGATGGCAGTCCTGAGATTTTCGAAGAAGAGAAAGAGAAATACGATTTCAAGCTTCCGCGGTACGCCCGTCTGTCGAGGGTTCGACCCCCCGTTATGACATTTTCCCCTACTGTTCATTCTCCTTCAGAAAACTTCTCTTTGCACTCTAAACTGCTTTTTATGCCTCTTTCTTTAGATTCTGTCAGTAGGTCGTATTTTTCTTTGCCTTCTACGTTGACTTGTAAGCTCAAGAATCATCGAGGTTCCGGCGCCAGAAGTCGTATTTTGTTGAAGCGCCCAGAATCGTATCTTCGTTTCTCTCAGATCAAAAAGTTGGGGACTGCCATCCTTTATTCAAACGGCTGTAAGCCGCATATCCTGAACTGTGTTATCTTCTGTATTTCCAGCACTGTATTATAGCTTTCCGGGGTCTGGATCCGAGCCGAGCCTTACCAACCAATGTATCATATCCATTTTCTCTGTACCTTTGCTGATTCATCTTCGACTTTTGTATTCTCTGTTGTTGTGCTCTAAACATATGCTTCAATGTATCATTGTATACGCCTCCCCGCTTCAACCGTTACTCTGTGAACCCCCGTCACGATTGAAGTCAGACTTGAGCGAGCACACCGCACGCAAATGACATCACGCGTCTACCGCGCTGGCAGCATCAGCAAAATACCCAGAAGTCCGTATCCGGATGCAACCTGTCCAAGTCGGGATGGGATCGATCGTAGCTGCATGCCTCATTTGGCAACCTACGTTAATAACCAGGAACAATTGTTGTGCGAGTCCTCAGGTTGCAACTGAGTTGCAATGGCCTACCACTATGGCAAAATGTTGTAGCTACATAAACCTAATGAAAATTGTTGTTTGATGTTCTATCTAGAGATGTACTGAGACACCTGCCCCGAGTCAGGTCAACGCTCGCAATGCTACCGAGGCCGCAGTGAGACAGTGAATTGGCCACCCAGAACCACCATATGGAAGCTCACAGTAAGTAGTATTCTGGGCAGTGTTTTTACAATGTTGCAGTATCGTCGTCCTCGTCGTCACTACCCTCTTCGTTCTCACCATCAACACCATCCACAGACTCTCCTTCGAAGTCACTACCTCCCTCTCCTTCAAACTCGCCTAAGACCCCACGGCCATCGTCTGAGCGGATATCCTCTTGATCGTCTTCCCCCTCGTCAGGTCCTCTGTCTTCGTCCTCGTCGCTCGAATGTCTCAGAACGTCTTCAATGGCAGGAATTTGTACGTCGGGATCTTCGTCCATTCCTGCTGAGACATCTGCGTTTCCGCCATCGTCTCCGTCGTCGTTGGGGATGAGGGAAGCTGTATCGGGTACCCCAGAGCTGCGAAGTCTGTCTGACTCGGCATGTCCGATACCACCTCCAAGGTACCGCATGAACATGTCGCGGTCAACAAATCTATGAGGAGTTCTAATTAGAAGCGAGCGTATGCAGGCGAAATGTATAAATAATGACTTACATATTGATATAATATAAGTTCCAATCTTCGTCGTCTTCTTCCTCATCCCGAATACATGAGCGTGGCAAAAGGTCAGCTGTGCGTCCACTGGAAAAGTCCGGAATTAAGTGCGTTGCGCGAATGACTTGGTTTGGGTCGACAAATCCAAAAGGTGCTGCTTTGGAGTAATGAATATAGCCTGCCGCAGGGAGACGTCAGTGCTCGAACCCTGAGGGAAAGCTATCATCGTTTCCGAGCCAGCGCACCCACAAGACGTCCATGCGCTTGTATTGTGATCCTCCCGCTTTCTTGACGTCAATGTGGAAAACACCAAGGACGCGAGCGTACCAGTAGAGACTTTTACCGTCTTTGTCGTCGTGTGCGTAGAGCATGATATGGTCGCGTCGAGTTCTGGGGCTGATGGTGTCTTGGCATCGTCGCATGTCATAAGTTGTGTAGTTGATGCGCAACATGCTGTGCTCGTATATGATGTTGTTGCGAAATCGGAGAGAGTCGCGGTCTTCGTCCGTGAAGTGGTGATCGTCTCCCGCATACTGATGACATGACAGTCGGTCAAGAATATGGTCCTCGAGGTTCGGGAGGAAATCCTAAGTCACGCCAAGCCTCGGTTACACAATTCCATGCAATATAAGAAGATGTACACTTACCTTGAACGCAGGATCGTCACGATGTTCACTGAGCCATTCCGAGATCTCGTAGGAGCATGAGGGATCTTGCGAGATATGATAATGGATGTCTGGGGAGGAAATGGGGGTGGGATAGGCATCTGTGAAACGACGTGAACTGGGTTCATTTGTAGCAGATGCCGGAGCATCCACGATGGCACTGATCTTCTTGCGAGCGCTGCATTTGTCTTTTGAATGCTCGAGAAGATTCTCGTCGCGTTTCTTGAGGCGTTCATGGATTCGGCGCATGACCCGCTCGCGTCTCTGTTGCTTCGCAATCTGCTCGACATACTTACCCTTGTGAACCCTATTCCAGAACTTCTTGGCGCGGCGGTGCTCCCCTTCCCCCTGCCAGTGAAACCGAACAAGTCAATACAGCTATCAAAAAGCCAAGAACATCACATACCGGCTGGGTGGACGTATTGTCAGTGGTACCGAACATGCGTATTGATGCCGGATAATCAGGAAGGGAATGCCATTTATACGTCCGCAAATTGAATAGTTTGCGTTTCTTAGCAACACGTTGACCAGCGACCTTGCTTGGCTTGCTCTTCTCCGCCAGTGCAGCCTCTCTGCGTCCGCGAGCTGCTGCTTCGCTTGGCAATTCTGTTGTGCGATAATGTTGGCAGATGGTTTTCTCGAAACGGCGGACCTCGGCTCCAAGGAGACGGGTGGTGTCCTCGAAGAACTTCAAGGTCCTTTCCGTGTGAAGCCTCAGCTTCGCGAGAGCATGCCATGTTGCACTTGTGAATAAGAATTCACGAAGAATTGTGTCGTAAGGCTCAGGCAGGAGCCCCTCAACCACGGGAATAATGCACTGAAAAAGTTACTTTGTATATGCTACAAGTTAGAATTGAGTAACCGAAATACCTGCAGTATATCTTCGTAATCGCGTGCGGCGATACCTTTCAAGGCCGAGACGTTGGTATTGAATCGTCGGATAGTGTTGCGTCCAAAGGGGTGCACCTGTCGGAAACTGAGGGAAAAAATCAGTCACTGTAATTCCATAGCATTCTAAGAGGTGTACCGTTCGTTAAATTCTTGAATACAGTCATTACCTGCAGCATGCAAAATGCGAAGGATATGTTTGAGTGTGTCTCTCCAGGTTCCCAGTTCAAAGTCGTGCATCAGGTCGGGGGCTAGAAGGGAATAGAAATTGAAACCAAATCGGTGGAGGCGAACGGAAAACGCGCTCTGCAGAATATGAATATGTTAGCCCCAAGAAAACCTGACGGTGTCGCTGGCACTTACTCGCGTAGGAACAAGAGACATCGGATCAAGCAGACGCTTGATCCTCGCACTGCGGATACTGAACCCACCCTCAAAC